>AWOL01S0054368.1:72420-123256 GCA_000715115.1 Nicotiana otophora | reverse complement strand
AATATACCTATGCGTTTCATAGACCGTCCACAGGATTTCATATCAGAATATACCTATGCGTTTCATAGACCGTCCACAGGATTTCATATCACAATATACCTATGCGTTTCATAGACCGTCCACAGGATTTTATAAAATAATATACCTATGCGTTTTATATACCGTCCATAGGGTTTATAACACATTGGAAACAAAAGTACAAATACGTACATCTCATAACCTTTCACACCACATATCACTTAATCTGTACTTTCAACCACTTACAACATTATTATTTCATTGACTCCCTTGGTCATACATATGATTCTTTATTCATGGCGCAATGGCCGTATTTCATATTCCACACTTTTATTTCTTCCCTTTTATAGATCATCATCATAATTATCAACAAGTAGAATATTCCGGAAATTAAAACTTTAAGTTCATTAGTAATGAAGGCTTTAAACACAATAGATTCCCTTTCAATAAATGGAGTAAAATGATTGGGAATCGAATCACAAGTTAAAATTATACACAATTTCTACTCATAAATATGTAAGAACGCAAAACACATTAAAAAATACTTACAAGCATAACATTAGCTAAAACCGCCATATATGGGCATCACTTGAGTTCATAAGCTTTTAGCCAATTATATTATCGAAGTCAATTTTGGAATAGTTGAGTCAAAGCTCATTTCATAATCTTTCTCACATTATTTCATTTCATTGGCACCATTGGCCACAAGTATAACTTTCACTATTGGCATGTTGGCCACATTTTATATCCCCAATTCACTTATTTCACTTCCAGCTATCTTTATAGGTTATCAACAATAAAATATTTCCAATCAAGACTTTAGGTACACATATGAGCAATTAAGAGTCTTAAGAATATTGAAATTTTCTCATACAATTTGGCATTCTAGCTTTCATTTGAAATACGATTCAAAGCCGTAACATCTTAATACGCAACCCATACTTTGAAACTCACAGGAACATTATGGAGTTCGATTCCAAGAGAGAAAGTTTAGCCAACATACCTCAATTGAGCTTCCTTAACTCTAAAATATTCCGGAATTCTTAGCAATCCCAATCTATTTTGAGACATAACAAAATTGAACTATTTTTAGGAAGATATTCATGGTCTCAGCTCGTTTGAGTATTTTATCAAACACTAGGTGTACAAATTTAACTACAAGGTTCTTCTACAAGATTTTCTCCACTCCACAACCCAGTCCTTACTTATTTAAGCTCAACAATCTTTCCACAATTCTTGTTGGTACATGCATGTATAAATAATACTCTCATACCCATGAATCATATTCCTAATCAACCATCCTCTACCCAAATTAAAAATTGAAAACTAGGGTATGGAATCTTGCCTCTTAGATGAAGAACTTGTGGGTTTTTCTTTTTAATCTTCCAAGATTTGAGCAAGAGTTGATGAATAATTAGCCTAGGGTTTCCTCTCTCTCTAAAACATTCTCCCTTCTTTCTAAAACATCAAAACATTTTCTCAAAAATGACCCTTTGCGAGTATTTAACGAAGTAGTGTCGGGCTTTAAAAACCCCAAACATGGAACTTCGGAATAGGTTCTGCGATCGCATATGTGATCACATAATCAATATGCGGACCGCATATCGGTCACATAGTTGCTGACCAAAATGACCAAAAATCTGTCTGTGTCTGCGGTGCAGACACTATGCGATCTGCATAACTGTTATGCGGTCGCATAATGTACCGCAAAACAATTATGCGGTCGCATAGTCGACCGCATAATTGCTTCCAGACTGACCCTCTCCTGCTCACTTCTGCGGCCATTATGCGACCCACAGAGTTGTTATGCGGTCGCATAATGGACTGCAGAAACGCGCATTTTCGCCAAATATTTTCCTTTATATTTCAGTGCATTGTTCAACCCAAAAAGTCCGAGCCATTCCAAAATCCTCAAACACGTATACCTACTCCGGCACCACGAAACCTTAAATTTATTTGCAAAATTTTATGGGGCTTTACACTTAAATAATTTAAAAATTTTCGGGGTGTTACATTCTCCCCCGCTTAGGATCATTCGTCCTCGAATGAGGGTCAAAATATGTCATTAGCATTCAATGTGGCCCAACTGTTAGTTCACAGATACCAGTAGTTTCAAAATTTGGCTAACTCCCTAAATTTCCAAACATTTTGCCAGAGTCTCCCCTGTAACTGGACTTATCCACCTGTTAGAATAACACCAAAACAACTCCTATCAACACATCCACAACTCCATAAAGCATCATAATGTATACCAACAACACTAATCTCAACATTACATGCATTATATTATCACGAGTGATATCTAGACATGAACTGTACATTTTTAAATCATAATACCTAGAAAGTATCTTTTAACTCAAAACCAATTACTATACAACCAAGCGAAAATATTTTCTTTCCAAAACACTTTCGGCCTTCATGGTGACCTTCTCGACTTACAGACTTTGCCATAACATATTAACGTAGGAAATCCCAACTTTCGGACTTATCTAACAAGGATGACAATTAAGTACCTTGCATAAGCTAACTATCCATTAACTTCACCTTCAATAACCTCCACCGGAACGATATACAAAGGATTTCCAATTACCTTCTTATACATAGGCACATAAAACACCGGGTACACGGAGAACAATAATACGGAAATATCATACTCATAGTTTAGCCTATTTCCTTTCAAGATTTCATAAGGCCTAATGTGATTACATATACTTTACCTTCCTTAACAATTCACACAATATATTCATAGACAAATCTTTAGAATAACTCGTTCACTTTCTTTCATTCTAAATCTCTACGCCGAACACCTAAACTAAAACTTTTGCGACCTCCAATAACTACTCTAAGATGTGCTAGCATGATTATGACCATAAAACTTTCTATCCAATATATTTGATCACGGAATGATGCTTCTTCTTTGACATGTTTGGACCTTTAACCCCCATAGGTTTACTAAAAATAGGAACAACGAGGTTCGAGATTGGGCTGGAATTATTCAAGAATCCATCAATATGCCGAGCACGACATTTCAGGAAGTTATATCCTAGGAGACATGAAGGTTACTACCAATAGTGCTGACATGGTTAATCATTGTGATGAAATCATTGATTTGACACATGAGGCATAAAGTTTCCTAGTAGGCATTGATAATGTAGGGATCATGTTCATGATTCTGAGATTTAAATAAATGTATCATATGGGAGGCATGGTCGGGAGGATAAAGACATTAGCGTCAGTTATTCTTGGAAGACTATGAGCCATGAAGAGGATAACAACAATTGTTTCATTTCATACGTGCCTTGTTTGCCAATAGTATGCCTCAAATAGATATAGCACTTATGTGACACCACTCGCCTCTTGGAATGTAGGAAAAATCAGTTTAACTCGAAATAAGAATATTTTGGCACCCCGAATGTGATATGGGTTTCAAACTGCATGAAATTGCATTACGCTCTTAACATTAACTGACACAAGGAATCTATGTCACAAGCCCATAGGGATGAAAAAGAAGTTGAACACTGGTGATATTATTATCATTCTCACAACTTAACCTTTGAAAATAGTTGATCCTATATGAGAGGACTAGAGGTACAACAAACTTGTCTTTCAAATCAATATGCTCATCATAAGAATGTTTTAACTTTCAACCACACACGAGTGAAATCATATAGATAGGACATCTTAATATTGGGGTTGAGGGACTTACTTGCTGTCCCTTGGCTGTGGGGCAGTGCCTTAGCTGGTGGCCCTTGACTCCGCAAATGAAACATTCATCCGTGCCACATCGGCACACACCCAAATAACGCCTCCTACACTTGGGACATGTGGGCCTCTGCTGCAGCTGATAATCCCCATTTGACTAGACCTGCTGATTAGATCCCTTGTTGCCTTGGTTACTATGGCCCCACAGCTGCTGATCAGGCCCTGATGGTAGTGCTCTAGCTGAAGACGGAGCAACTGACTGTGTGGGTCCGTATGACACTCTCCTATGTAATGCCTTTCCACCATTACCCCCAATGTATGAGCCACTAAGATTGCCCGTGGATCGGGTCTTTTTGTTATTATCTAGCTCTCTCTTTCTTTTTAACTTTCGATCCTCCGTAGCTTGAGCAAACACCACCATTTTTCCATAATTCATATCAGAATTCAAGGCAGCCGTAGTGGCCTTATTAATTATCAAGGGACTAAGTCCGTGCACAAACCATCACACTCTAGCCTCCATGGTGGGCAGCATATAAATAACATACTTGGACATGTGCGCGAATTTCATATGGTACTCCCACACACTCAGGCTACCTTGCCTCAGGCTCTCAAACTCAGCGGCATGGGCCGCCTTAGTCTTGACAGGCAAGAAGTGGTCAATGAAAGCATCGGCAAACTCACCCCACCTCGTTGGAGGGCTCCCTTCTTCACGGGACTCCTCCCATAATTCAAACCAAGAATATGCCACCTCTTTCAGGCAGTAGGAGGCCAATTCCACTGCCTCTGTCTCAGTAGAACGTATAATTCGGAGAGTCTTGTGCATCTCATCAATGAAGTCTTGGGGATCCTCCTCTGGGTTAGTACCCATGAACACTAGAAGATCCAACTGGAGAAACCTATTCACCCTGGAACTAGTAGAATCCCCTGCATGACTGGAAGAAGTAGGTGCAACATTTGACCTCTGGGTCTGGGAAGCCACTATCTGAGCCGACATCTATATAGCTCCTCTAAGATCAACATCAGAAACACCAGAATCAGAAGCTGGAACTGGAGGTGGAACTGGTATATCAGTTGGAGGGACCGTTGCACCCTCAGAAGGTGTAGGGACAAGTGCGGTCTGATCAGTTATAGTAGAATCAGGGAGTGTAGTAACTGGAGGAATATTCTCACTCCTTGGGTACTCACCCACATCATTAAATATAGAATCAGCTGCCACTCCTGGGGTGACATTGGCCCTTTGGCCAGTTCTTGCATTCTTCTTAGGTGCAATATACTGAAAGTTATAGTAAAGCACCAGTTAACGGAGGAGCAATCTTACAATCAGCTTTATCGCACGATCAAGGACATGAAAGAAGGGTATTATTCCTAAATGCCCAAGTAGCATCCTAGTTATAGATGTGGTCGACAACAAACCGATAAGGACTCTACTAAACACGGCTCCGAGACATCCTAGGACACTTTAAAATCTTAGGCTCTGATACCAAGTTTGTCACACCCCAAACTCGGGGAGCGCGACCGGTGCTCAACCGAGTAACCTGACTGAGCTAGCCTATTAGATTTTATTCTACCCAAATTCATCCCTGAATAAAGAGGAGATGTACTCCATTAATAAAATACTGAAAACATTTCATTAACCACTTCCATTTCATTCCCATTAACAATATTATTCAATCTTTGCAAAATAGTACGAGTTTATAGATTTAATAAAAAATATATTGCCAAATACCAACAGTTCTAATACAACTCCCAACATCAAATACCACCCACAACTTGCCTACGGAGCCTCTAAGTACATTATGCGGCCATTATGCGAAACCTTAAATTCATTTGTGAACTTTTACGGGGCTTTACATTTAAATACTTTGAAATTTTCTGGGGTGTTACAAAAAGCTAGGCTGCAGGAGTGGACCTCTTGTCCGCAGAAGGGAAAGAAGCCACAGAAGCGGGGAGGACCTCGCATCTGCGAGACCACAGATGTGGTTAAGTACTCCGCAGAAGCGGAAACGCTGGTCAGGCTACAAAACAGAAGGGGTCCGACATTTTGTCATTTTTGGACCTTTCGAACACGTGTTTAGGCGATCTTTGAGCGCGAATTCACAGGAAAACTTGAGGTAAGTCACTTTTGATCATTGTTAGTAAATAATATTGAATTACCATTGAGTATTTCGACTAGATTATATGTTTTTAAGGTGAAATTCGAGGATTTGAGCCTAGAGATTTGAAAATAAGATTTGAGGATTTGAAGATCAAGTTGATGTCAGGTTTTGTTAAAATTGGTATTGTTGGACTCGTGGTCGAATGGGTGTTCATAGTTTTTGACTTTTATCCGATTCCGAGACGTGGGCCCCGATCGACTTTTTGGTTCGAGTTTTCAATTCTTTGCTAAAGTCGTAGTTTCATTATTTAAATTAGTTTCTTGTAGTTATATTTATAGTATGTAATTGTTTTTGCTAGATTCGAGCCGATCAGAGTCGAAAAGTTGAGGGAAAAACATTCTTATCAACTGATTGAGCGAGATTTGAGGTAAGTGACTTATCTAACCTTGTGTGGGGGAAATCCCCTAAGGATGTGGGATTGTTGTAACAATTTGTGATATGTGAGCGCCATGTACGCGAGGTGACGAGTGCGTACACGGGCTAAATATGGAAATTCTGATTCTTGCTGACTAGTTTTCTTTTAAATTCCTTAACTGAGTTGCCTTAGCATGTGTACCTGTCATGTTTAGCCTAGTATCGCATGTCTACGTATCTTAACTTTTACTTGAAATTTGTGCAACATGATTAGTTGAATTACTTGCCTCTGTGATCTTGTATTCAGTCTTTAACCGTATGATTCCTTGCTGTAAATTTGTTGTTCCATAGGCTACGAGTTGTGTATTTACTTTTGGTACTACGAGGCGGTACCTCGGGAGATCCCCATGTTGTGTATTTACTTTTGGAACTACGAGGAGGTACCTCGGGAGATTCTCATATTGTGTATTTACTTTTATGACTACGAGGCGGCACCTCGGGAGATCTCCCTATTGCATATTTACTTTTGGGACTATGAGGTGATACTTCGGGAGATCCCCCTGTTGTGTATTTACATTTGGGACTACGAGACGATACTTCGAGAGTGCCCCTGTTGTTTACCTCTGTTTGATGTGTTGTTACCTTTCTGAAATTTGTCGTTGTTCATTTCTCAGTCATTTCATTGTATTATCATGTATTCTGTCTCATTTCCTTTTATTCTAGTAGGGCCCTGACCTGACCTCGTCACTACTCTACTGAGGTTAGGCTTGGCACTTACTAGGTACCATTGTGGTATACTCATACTACACTTCTACATATCGTTTTGTGTAGATCCAGGTTCTTCCTACTAGACCAGATACCAGTGAGTTGGACCATACGTGGAGACTTCAAGGTATATCTGCCAGCGTCCGCAGACCTTAGAGTCCCCCTCTATCCTTATTATGTTGTTTTTCTTAGTCTCTTTAGACTCTGATGCGTAGAGACACTTAGTATTTTCTCTTAGAAGCTTGTGACTTATTTCTACCGGGTTTTGAGAATTATAATTATTTGAATCGCAGTTTTCTATTTATATTTCATGTGTTGAGATCTGAGCTCAGTTTTATATTCAGTTATTCCGCAAATTGTTAGGAATACCTAATCTTAGAGACTAGGTGCCATGACGACATCATACAGAGGGAACTTGGGGTCGTGACATGTTTAGTGGGAGAACGTAAACCTATTTAAGAGTGTTATAAGGTTCTCACGATATTTTTTATTCTCTTTTAGCATATTTATTATTTGTCTTATTTATATTTTTTCAAGATTTGCTTTGTTAGTTTCTGCATGACATATAGTTATTTAAATCCAGCAAATAAATGTTGTATCTCTAAAATAGATCTAGAAGTTTAATAATTGAGTGTTTTACACATTCACTATGCTAAAGTAATGTGAAAACCCTCCCTTTTATTTTGTTTATTTATATTCTTGTTTGTGTTTTGATAAACCTTTGTATAGGTTGATATTATGTATTGCAACTTGTTGAGATGGTTTGGGTTGAGAACCAATGGGCTAGGATGGATTTTGAAATATTTTGGAACTTGAAACAAATGTAGATTCTCTACTATCAGTTGGTGTACTACAGTCACGATGCTGGGATCGCGATCGTGAGGTGCTGACCAAAGTTGGGCTTCGCTTTCGCCGAGAGGGGGTTCTCGATCGCCGAAGTGGGGGATTCAAGCAGGGCTCTACAACCACAAGGACTTGACCACGATTGCCGTAAGGTGTGATTAACTAGCCGTTGCTTTCGAGAGGCCCCGATCGCGATCACCGTTTGTTAGGCCTGGGCCATTTCCACGATAGCGGTCATGATGTCGCGATCGCGATGGTGAAAGAGGTTTGTGATATTGTCAAGATCTAAAATTCTACCATTGGTCGTGATGGCGGCTAACCTGCTTGCTAGTCAAGCCAACACTCAGTAACAACAATATAGTCCAATTATTAAGCCATTAATTGAGATGTGACATATATAACAAGCGGAACATGACTCAAAATATCATTGAAGTATATAAATTATAGACATGTTCTAAGAACGACCACCACTATCTCATAACTTCCAAGACCTGGTGTCACAATATCGCCACGAGCATCTATCAAGAGTGAGTAATCGCAACACAATAACAATATATGTCCGAAAAATAAATTAATAGGCATATACAAATAAGTAGAGAAGGGGGACTCCATGTGCTACAGAGTGAATCAAGTAAAGCAGCTCACCACAAAATCTTTGAAATATACTCCTACTTAGCTCGATGGATGCCACTAGTACTAGCCTTAGAACCTGCACAAACTGTACAAAAATATAGTATGAGTATAAAACAGCAGTACTCAGTAGGCATCAAGTTTAGCCTCGAAGAAGTAGTGACTAGGGATTGATACTGACACTTACTATCAATCCAAAATACAAATGAAAGCATAATTAGAATATGAGATAAAGCATGATATGATCAATCAAGTCTAACAGTAGAGGCACATAATTTCAGAAATTTAGACATGTTTTTCAAACAAAGAGATAGAATACAATATCAGTTATCTCAATTCTTTTCATAATCATGACATGAATAAGTGAATATTTATATATATAAGAACCACTGCATGAGTCTATGCTTTGAATGCATGCTCATAATCCAATATTGGTACCTCACTGCACAAATTCATATACGTGACACCGGCCAAGTGTCCAAACTAGCACCAATCTGGGTACCTGCGCTCATAGGGGTCAAAGTAACATGGATAATTACCTGACTCTAGAGAGATAGATCCATATCCAAGTGATGCTGCAGTGTGCAACCAAATCCACTAATAATACTATTGCAATGTGCAACCCGATCCAATTATATTGCCATTGCTGCATGCAATCCGATTCACTCATAATATGGTTGCGGTGTGCAACTCAATTCAATCACAATGTCATCAATAATCGATATCCTGTCATATTTTCCTTGGTGCCAAAATTCTCAACTTTTCTCATTTTCCAACTCAGGAATATGCATATGAAATAATATAATAAAGATGCATGAGAACATAATAATAAAAATACGGATGAATATTTACATGAATGAGAGATGACTATGGATAATCATGTATTCAACTTTCATAACAGTTCAATATGCTTATTTAACATTCTTAAGTCGAATTACGACATCAACAAGAGCAAAGTAAGCCATTAGTCAATAAATCATAAATCAAGTAAGGCAATTGTATGACTACGACAGATCCCAACACGGTGAAATAAGCTCATCATGTCTAAATTAACAAGTCATAACCCTAGCATATCTTCTAATCATGATTAAGATTCATCATGTAATCATAGAATCAAGAAACATGAATAAACAAATTATAAAGTCCAAATAAGGCATCATAAGCCTAACTCTGTCCGGCTAAGGTCATAACCTAGCTACGCATCTCGTCATCCTATATATACATAACACCTAAATCAAGCAACAAATTGCAAAAAGATCACATATGGGAGAACTCCCTCTTACAAGGATAAACAAGAGACTTACCTCCACCTGGTAAGCTTCAATCAACAATAATCGTCTTTCCTTTTAAGTTCACTTCCAAACGACTCGAATCTAGTCAAATATTAATCAAATGCATCAAATAATGCTATATAAATCATCCCAAACAATAATGCTTCAATCTTTAATTATTTTTTCAAAAAGTAAACAAAAGTAAACCTGGGCCCACATGTCCAAAACCCGAGCCTTGGGTAAGATCACAACTACCCATAATTCCACGATTTTAAATATGTAATTAGCTTCCAAATCCTTTCCAAATTTACTCTCAAATCCCCACAATACACACTCTTAAGATCATACCAAAAACTCCAATTTCTACAAAGTAAATCCTTGATTTTGGGGTTAAGAATCCAAGGAAAATCAATATATGTAATTAAATGCAAGTGAAAATTACTTACCCTCAAATTAAAAGTGAAATGTTTCTCAAAAATCACATCTTCCCGAGCTCGAAATCTCAAAAATTGTAAACAAATGAGCCAAACTCGTAATACAAAGGGTCTAGACCTGCGCCCAAAATGCTTGCATGTGTGAGCCCCGTTTTTTCAACCCAAGCCTCACATCAGTGAGCTCTTAATTCCAGCACCATCTTGACTTTCCTTCTATGGACAACCCCTTTGCATCTGCGGCACCGCAGATGTTACAAACACCCGCTTTTGCAACGTCGTAGGTGCGCTTCACCTTCCGTATCTGCAAGCTCCTCCATCCTGACCAACATGCACATCTGCGCACGATGCACCGCCGATGCGATAATCGCACCTGTGCACCTTCTATCACAGGTGCGGTGCATCAGACACCTACAAATTCTTAGCTACCTCAATGTGGTCAAAAATGGTCTGAAACTACTCTAGAACTCCCCCAAGCCTCGGGATCTCCTCCAATCATACCAACAAGTCCGAATACCTTATACAAACTTATTCCAAAGCTCAAACCATCACAAATAATATCAAAATAAGAATCGAAAATCAAAATATATTCCTTAACTTCCAAACTTCCTAACTTCGCTAAACATTCCCAAATCATACTTAGACATTCGAGACTACAACCAAATTTAGCATATAAGTTTCTAACCACCATTAGGACCTACCGAAGTTGTCAAAACCACAATCAGAGTCCCATAATACAAAAGTCAACTACTAGTAAAACCTATAAATTTTCTAATTCCTCAAATTGCCAACTTTTGCCAAATAGAACCAAAATCTTCTAAGAACATCCACATCCAAATTCGAACATACTCTCAAGTCCAAAATTACTATACGAACCTATTGGAACCATCAAATTACCTGTCCGATGTCGTCTACTCAAAAGTCAAATCTTGGTAAACTATTATAGCTTAAGTTTCAAAAGATAAAACTAAGTGTTCTTATTCACTCTCAAACCTTCTCGGAACCAAATCAACCATCCCTACAAGTCTCAAAATATCAAACAAACTTACAGGAAGCATCAAATAGGAAAATGTGGCTTAAATACTCAAAAAGACCGGACGAGTCGATATATTCTCCCCTCTTAAACAAATGTTCATCCTCGAGTGGGTTTAGTATCATACCCAAAATGCCTAAAAGATGAGGATATTTGCTCCGCATAACATGCTCGATCTCCTACGTCGCATGCTCGACTAGTTGACCTCTCCACTAAACCTTCACTGATGCAATATCTTTCGATCACAACTTCTGAACCTGCCATCCCATACTGGCTCCTCCTCATAAGCCAAATTCTCATCCAACTGTACTGAACTGAAATCTAACACAAGTGAATTGTCTTCATGATACTTCCAATGCATGAAAATATGGAATACCGGATGAACTTCCGACAAGCTAGGTGGCAAAGCAAGCATGTAAGCCACCTCACTAACTCTCTCTAAAACCTCAAATTAGCTAATATACCTAGAGCTCAACTTTTCCTTCTTCGCAAGTCTCATCACACCCTTCATAGGTGAAACTGAACCTTTTAAATTCTATGAATGCCATATTACGAATCTCCCTATTAACATAACTCATCTGCCTGGACTGCACTGTACAAAGACACTACAAAATCAACTTCACCTTCTCCAAAGTATCACAAACCAAATTTGTACCAATAACCTAGTCTCACCAGGCTCAAACCAACTAATAGGAGAGTGACACCGTCTATCATATAAAGCCTCATTTGGAGCCATCTGAATACTAGACTGGTAGTTGTTGTTATAAGCAAACTCTTTCAATGGTAGGAACTGATCCCAATGAACTTTAAAATAAATAGCACGGGCGCTGAACATATCCTCAAGGATATGAATGGTCCGCTCGGACTACCTATCCATCGGTGGGTGAAATACAGTGCTAAGATCCACCTGCGTACCCAATTCTCGCTGAAAAACTCTCTAAAAGTGCAATGTGAACCGAGTACCCCGATCCAAAATAATAGAAACAGGGCATACCATGCAAATAAACGATCTCGCTAATGTAGATCTAATCCAACTTCTCTAAAGTGTAAGAAGTCATGACTGGAATGAAATGCGCAGACTTGCTCAATCTCTCCACAATGACCCAAATAACAGCAAACTTCCTCAAGGTCCGTGGTATGGTAACCCAACTACGAAGTCCATCATAATGTGCTCCCACTTTCACTTCGGTATATCTATCTTATGTAGCAAACCACCTAATCTTTGATGTTTATGCTTGATTTGTTAACAATTTAAACACCACGAGACATGACCAATAATGTCCTTCTTCATCCTCTGCCACCGGTAATACTGCTTCAAGTCATGATACATATTTGTTTCACCCGAATGAATAAATTGCTTCGAACTATGAGCCTCTTCAAGGATCAACTCTTTCAAACCATCTATATTAGGAACACAAATCCGACCATGAAGTCGCAATACTCCATCATCTCTAATGACCACCTCCTTATCACCACCTCGTAACATCGTGTCCTTAAAGACAAGCAAATATGGATCATCATACCAGCAAGCCTTAATACGCTCAAACAAGGATGATTGTGCAACAATGCAAGCAAGAACTCTGCTAGGCTTGCAAACATCCAGCCTCACAAATTTATTAGCCAAGGCCTGAACATCCATAACTAAAGGCTTGAACATCCATAGCCAAATGCCTCTCCTCGGCTAGAATGGATGTCAAACTACCCATGCTCTCTGCCTTTCTAGTCAAGGCATCCACTACCATATTTGCTTTACCCGGATGATACAAGATAGTGATATCATAATCCTTAAGCAAATCAAGCCACCTATGTTGCCTTAACTTCAAATCCTTTTGCTCGGATAAGTGCTGCAGACTTCTATGATTAGTAAACACCTGACATGACACACCATACAAATAATGCCTCAAAAGCTTGAGTACATGCACATAACTGCTAACTCCAAATCATGAAGTGGCTAATTCTTCTCATGAAGCTTCAACTGTCGTGAATCATAAAAAATCACTCTACAATCTTGCATCAATACTGCACCAAGACCAATGCATGAAGCATCACAATACACTGGATACGACCCTGAAACTATGGGCAACACAAACACTTGGGCTGTAGTCAAAGCAGTCTTGAGTTTCTGAAAGCTCTCCTCACATTTATTAGACCATCTAAAAAGAACACTTTTCTCAGTCAAGTTGGTCAATGGGACTATACTAGATGAAAACCCCTCCACAAAGCGACGTAGTATCCAACCAAGCCCAAGAAATTCCTTACGTCTGTAGTTGTAGAAGGTATAGGTCAAACCTGAACTGCCTCGATCTTATTCAGATCAACCTTTATACCGTCGCTAGACACTATGTGACACAAGAATGCTATCGAATCTAACCAAAACTAGCTCTTGGAAAAATTAGCATACAACTTCTTTTCCCTCAGAACCTGAAGCACAAACCTCAAATGCTGCTCATGCTCCTCTCTACTACGAGAATATACCAAGATATCATCAATGAACATAATGACAAAGGAATCCAAATAGGACTGGAACAAACTATTCATCAAATGCATGAAAGTAGTTGGAGCATTAGTCAAACCAAAAGGCATCACCAAGAACTCATAACTCCCACAACGAGTCCTACAAGCTTTCTTAGGGATATCAGAAGCCCTAATCTTCAACTGATGGTAGCTCGATCTCAAATAAATCTACCCTAATCTTCAACTGATGGTAGCTCGATCTCAAATCAATCTTTGAAAACACTCTAGCACCCTGAAGATAATCAAACAAATCATCAATACGAGGCAATGGAAACTTGTTCTTGATAGTGACCATGTTCAACTGTCTGTGATCAATGCACATCCTCATAGAACCATCATTCTTCTACATAAACAATACCGGTGCACCCCAAGAGGATACATTAGGCCTGATGAATCCCTTATCCAACAACTCATGTAACTGCTCCTTTAACTCTTTCAACTCAGCTAGAGCTATGTAATATTGGTGGGATGGATATGGGCTGAGTGTCCGACACCAAATCAACACCAAAATCAATATCCCTATCGGGCGGCATGCCCGATAGGTCTATGAAAACACATCTAGAAACTCCCCCACTAGTGAGACTAAATCAACAGTAGGAGTCTCACCACTAGTATCTCTAACAAATGCCATATACGCTAAACACCCCTTCTCAGCTATCCGTTGAGCCTTCAGAAATGATATCATCATATTAGAGGTATGACCTAGAGAATCGCTTTATTCCAACATTGGTAATCCTGTCATAGCCAATATTACAGTCTTAGTGTGACAATGAAGAATAGCATGGTACATAGATAGCCAATCCATACCCAAAATCACATCAAAATCTACCATGTTCAGCAACAGAAGATTAACCCTAGTCTCATACCCCCCAATAGTAATCACAGAAGACCAATATGAATGATCCACCACAATAGAATCACCAATAGGTATAGATACATGAACATGAATATTAAGAGAACCACGAGGAATATCCAAATAAGGAGCAAAATATGAAACACATATGAATGGGTAGACCTTGGATCAAACAATATAGAAACATCTCAATGGTAGACAAAAATTAGTACATGCGATCATAGCATCTGAGGCCACCGCCTCAGGTCTACCCGGGAAAGCATAGCAATGAGCCTGACCACCACCGGTTTGACCTCTACCAACATGATCCCTCCTCTAGGACGACCTCTAGCTACATGTCCTTCCCTCTAGATTCCTAGGTAGGGGATAAAGCAACTAGCGCGGGCACCATTAGCTAAGAAATCTGTGGAGCTGTGCCTCTAACAAGACTGCGGAAATGTCTCTTTATATGACCAAACTCTCCTCACTCATAACAATATTTAGATGACTGAGGTTGCTGAGCCTGAACCTGCCCCTAATTGCTTGAATACCCACTAGAAGACCCTGAATAGACGGAGCACGATATGAACTCACTAGAAGAGCACTAAAAGACGATAGAATTGGAGTGCTGAAAGATGACCGAGCCACTGCTCTATGGTCTACATGCTATGCAGAATGAGCTGGCCTACCATAATGGACTCTACCAAGCTGACCCTTACCTCAAGATGAGGTACCACTGAAGCTACCAAAATGATGAGGTCTCTTATCTCTCACCATAACCTCTCTCCTTTGACTAAAAATACACTCGATCCTCCGAGCTATCTCTACATCCTGGTGAAAACTAGTCCCAATCTCTAAATCACAAGCCATTGAAATCCTGATGCCATTATTTAAATCCGAAATGAATCGCCTCACATTCTCAGCTTCGGTAGGGATCAAGAAAGCAGCATGATGAGATAACTTTGTGAATCTCACCTCATACTCAGTCACAGTCATGCGATCCTAATGAAGATGCTCAAACTGGCCTCTCAACTCATCCTTCATAGTGTGTACCTTTCAATAAATAACTATGAGAACTGAGTCTAAGTAAGAGGAGGTAAACCTGCTAGTTTGACTAGCTCGTAAGTCTGCCACCATCTCCTAGCAGCCCCTCTCAACTGAAATGTCGTGAAGTCCACCCTATTAGACTCTACCAAACTCAAATTATGACATCTGTCTAGAAAATCTTGGGCATCCATCAAGCTATAGAGGATACAACCTCTGGAACCTCTCAATCCTCTTCTGCTCATCAAAAGACACAGCATTCATATCAACGGGTCTAATTGCTCGCAGCCAATTGACAATACTCCTGACATTTGAAACATCATTGTTGCTTGCTCCGGAGAATGACTGGCAAAGGTTTGAACTCTCCTCCTAGCCTGAAATTTGGTTGGGGCCACCGGAACCACTCTGTCTTGAGTCAAAGCATCGATAAAACTGAATATCTTGGTCATAGCCTCCTGAAATACCAGTGCAACAACATAACTCTTTGGATGCTCAGTGGGTACTTGAACCTCAACATGATCATCAATAATCTAATCATCTACCCGATATACATGTGGATCCACTGATACTGTCCTAGTATGCTCCTAGGCTCTGGTGGGTGCTCTTTTCCTAGGCATAAGTGCATCAACCCTGGTGGGAGCCTTGGCCCTACCCCTGGACCTGCCTCTCATAGCTACAGTCGGTGGTACTTCCTCTCCATCATTTACTGCTGCTGAAGTGCTCGTCCTCAATATCCGTAAGAGAATAGAAGGGAAAGATTAAGACATACAATAATCAACGCACGATAAGGAATCAAGAAAGAAAAAGTTGTCAAATCCCTATAGCCTCTCGTGGATGGATACTGACATCTCTATACTGATCCAAAAAAATCTACTATGCCTACTTGTGGCTTGTGAGACCCTTAGAACCTATAGCTCTGATACCAACTTGTCATGACCTAAAATCCTGTCATTGGTCGTGATGGTGCCTAGCCTACTTGCTAGGAAAGTCAACACTCAACAACAATAATAGAGTCTAATTATTAAGCCGTTAATTGATATGTGATATAAATAACAAGCGTAACTTGTCTCAAAATATCATCAAAGTACATAAATCATAGACAGGGTCTAAACACAACCACAACTGCCTCACAACTCTCCCAAGACCTGATATCGCAATATCATCATGCACATATATCAAAAGTAATTAATCTTTACTAAGTAACAGTATCTGTTTGGAAATAATACATAGACATATATAGATAAGTGAGATAGAGGGACTCCATGTGCTTCAGATTAGATCAAGTAAAGCAGCTCACCCAAAGTCTCAAAACTATACTACTACTCAACCTGATGGATACAACTAGTACTAGCCTCAGAACCTGCACAAAATATGCAGAAGTGTAGAATAAGTACAAAACCACGCTACTCAGTTAGTAATAAGTCTAGCCTCAAAAAATCAGTGACGAGGGGTCGACACTGACATTAACTATTATTCCAAAATAAAAATGAAAGCATAATTTGAACATGTGATAAAGCTTGATATCATTAATAAAGTCCAACAGTAGAGGCACAAAACTCTAGAATTTAGACGTACTTTTTAAGACAAAGAGAGAGAACAAAATATTAGTTATCCTAATTATTTTCATAATCATAACATAAACCAATCAACATTTATATATGTAAGAGCCATTGCATGAGTATATGCTGCAAATCCATGTACCTCACACTGGCCAAAGTCTATGCTCACAATCCAATATCAATATCTCATTACAAAAATCCATATACCTAACACTGGCCAAGTGTCCAAACTAGCACTAATATGGGTGTCTGTGCTCACACGACCCAAAGTAATATGAGTGATTACCTGACTCTAGAGGGGAGATCCATATCCAATCGTTTTTACAGCATGCAACCCGACCCCCTAATAAAACTATTACAGCGTGCAACCTGATTCAATCATATAACTGTTGCAACGTGCAACCCGATCAACTCACAATACCGTTGCAGCGTACAACCCAATTCATTTACAATATTATCAATAATCAATATCCGCTCACAATTTCCTTGGTGCTAAAATTCTCAACCTTTCTCATTATCCAACTTTCCAACTCAAGAATATGCATATGAAATAATATAATAAAGACGCCCCATGATATAATAAAGAAATACGTATGAATATTTACATCAATAAGATACATGTATGGATAATCATATAGTTTCAACTTTCATAACAGTTCAATATGTTTATTTAATATTCTTAAGTTTGATCATAATGCCAACAAGAGAAAAATAAGCCAATAAATCATAAATCAAGTAAGGCAATTATATGACTATGGCTAAATTAGAAAGCCCAACACGGTAAAAGAAGTCCATCATGTCAAAATCAATAAGTCATAACCCTATCATGGCATCTAATCATGATTAAGATTTATTACGTAGGCATAGAATCAAGAAATATGAATAAACAATTCATTAAGTCCAAATAAGGCATATCATAATCCTAACTCTATCCAGCTAAGGTCATAACTTAGTTATGCATATGCGCTAGTCACTTCACATATGCGTAACACCTAAATCAAGCAACAAATAGTAAATAAATCTCCTATCGGGAGAATTTCCTCTTACAAGGATAAACAAGAGACTTACCTCCACCCCGTAAGCGTCAATCAATAACAACCATCTTTCCTTTCAGGTTCACTTCTAAACGACTCGAATCTGGTCAAATATCACTTAAAGGAGTTAAATAATACTATTGAAATTTATCCCAAATAATAAAGCTTCAATATTTTATAAATTCTCGAAAACGTCAACAAAAGTCAATCTGGGCCCACATGGCACACAACTGAATTTTGGGATAGATCCCAACTACACATAGCCTCAAGAATCCAAATATGTGATTATATTCCAAATTGAGGTCCAAATGGACCTTGAAATCCCTATAATACACCCTTTTAAGTTCAAACCAAAAATTCTAATTTGTACATTTAAATCCTTAGTTTAGGGGTTAAGAATCCATGAAAAAATAAGATATGTAATCAAATCTAAGTAAAAATTATTTACCCTCAAAGTAGTAGTGAAAATCTCCTAAATTATTGCCTCTTCTCGAGATACAAATCTCAAAAATGATGAAATATGAGCCAAACTCGTAATATAAAGAGTCTGTCAGGTTTATCGCACCTGCGCTCAAAATGCTCGTATGAGCCCCACTTTTGTGACCTAAGCCTCACATATGTGAGCTCTCAATTCCAGCACCAGCATGACTTTGCTTGTGTGGACAACTCCTTTGCATGTGCGGCACCGCAAATGCGAAAAAACACACGCTTTTGCGATGTCGCAGTTGCGCCTCACCTTCCGCATCTGCAAGCTCCCTAGCCCTAACCAACATGTGCATCTGCGTACGATGCACCGCAAGAGAAACTATCGCATCTGCGCACCTTCCATTGCAGGAGCGGTGCCTCAGACACTAGAAAATTCCCAGCCACCTCAATGTGATAAAAAATGGTCCTAAACCACCCCGAGACTCCCTTGAACCCTCGAGGTCCTGTCCAATTATACGAACTAGTCCGAATACCTTATTTAAACTTATTCCAAGACTCAAAACATCATAAAAAATATCAAAACCAAGAATAAAAGATCAAAGTTTATTCCTTAACTTCCAAACTTTCTAACTTCTCTGGTAGCCTTGGCGGCAATATGTGTTGGAGCCTATCCTCGTGACCTAACTCACCACCATCTATTAGAGAACAAGAGAAGGATTAGTTTTTTAACCGATACTGTGGAAAAATAAGAATGTGAAATAAGACTCTAAAATATTAGTGGAGCCTCTTTTTCATAGATATGAAGCTCTATATATCCATAAATAAGACTCTACTAGACACTGCTCCATGGCTCTAGAGACTATGAAATATGGTTGTAATACCAACTTTGTCACAATCTAAATTTTGTATCTAGACCACGATGTGTGTCAGGACCCAAATCTAAATCTAGGCTGCAACAAGGCACCCAACTAGCCACTACCCATTAGACTCACTCTCTAGGCTAAAGCATGCGTAAGATATAGAAATAGAATAGAAAGAAGTACTAAAAGATATCCCATAATAAAAATAATGCACAAGCATAGAGAAAATGTCATAAACATCCCATGATATCCAAAAGAAGATGAAGTCATGGAGATACTAAATATGAGAACAATTGATACGAGCCGCAATTCGAAATAATGGAAAACACAAAAGATTGATAGTAGAAGAAGCTATCTTCACGAACTAGTGGTAGATCACCTCAACTAGATAAGACTGGCAAAAGCTGGACTAACTGATCAATACTTGGATCTCGCAAAAGTACTTGCGCACATGTAGTAAATATGAGTCTAAAAGACCCAACAAGATAAGCGACTCACTCTCCTAGCCTACTCCTAGGGCAAGTCTTTAGATATCACTAGTAGAGCATAATTATATAAGTATAGAATTAATATATAAGTAAAGCAATTGAAACAGAGATCGTGAATACAAGTAAAAAGAGTAGATTTAATGCTATTACATGTTGAAGAACTGCTAAGCTGTTGTGGGCCATGATTATGCTCACTCAAGATTAACCACATTAAGGGGCCACGAGTACCTTCAATCAATCTCAATCCATCAATAGGGACATGAGTAAGCTCGCTCAGGCTCCACCTATATGAATCATAAAGACATAAATTATGCCCAAGCTGTGTGTGATGCTAACTATATGATCATGCATGCTAACTGACTAAAACTAATCACAAATAATATATCGATAAGTATCATGAATATATAGAAGCACATGCTAGGACCTTTCTCAATCTAAGATAGAACTACAATACTAGCTTTCTAAGTTCATGCTCACCCATATTCAAAGAATAACATAGTATAAATTCAAACAAGCAATGTATATGGTACGATTTTAACAAAAAGCAAGCAAACTAAGAACTAAAGTCCTACTTGCCTCGAAAATGGCAACTTCTCTTTACTTGAATCTCCATAACCCACTCAAAGAATTATCGTTGACCTTAATCTATTCAAAATAATGAATAACGAATTTAAATTAGTCTAGAAAAAGTATTTCCATGATTTTCCAATGTCTTAATGTCAAATCAAATCTTAGTCAACTCCCAAGTTGGCCCTCAAGTCAATGAGCCAAAATCTAAAACAAATTTCATAATCAAGTGACCCATAATTAAATGATTACGAATCTTTACTTAATCTCAAAACAAGTCTATTTGCATGCTCAAATCCTTAATTAGGTGATTCTAGGGTTAGGTTCAAGTCTCACCAAATTACTTATTCAAACTCATGTATAAATGATAGATCTTTTGATAGACTCATGATATAAATATAATTTAAAATTAGAATGACTTACCCCGACATAGAAGATGAAGATATACTCCCAAATTTCTCAAATCCTATGTCTCAAAAATGGTGGGAAATAGACCAAAATTATGAAGTAGAGCTATTTATACTTAAGCTGGAAAACTGGAGTGGGAAGGTTAGGCATGAAACATTACAAAATGCGCCGAAAGACAAGCATCATAACAGGCATGTCATACCCTATACTGCACATGGGGTAGGTGTGGCTCACCCAGCATTTGCACAAGCAAAAACTGCTGCAAGGTTCCAACTTGTCTCTGAATGCATTAAATGTAATGACCCGACCGGTTATTTTATGTATTTGAGCCTTATTTTCCCATTGTTTCCCGTGTGCTTAGTTATTATTTTGTAACTTGCGGGGATTATTGTTTGGTTTCGGAAAGTTTTTAGAGTGAATTGGAACACTTAGTTCTATGGTAGGAAGCTTAAGTTATAAGAGTTGATCAATGTTTGACTTTTGTGTTCACAACCTTGGATTCGTATTTTAATGGTTCCAATATGTTCATATGGTAATTTTGGACTTAAGCGTATGCCGTATTTGGATATGAATTTGGAGGTTCCTAGGATGATTTGACTCTTTTTGCCGAAAGTTCGAAATTTGAAGGTTTAGAAATTTCATAAATTTGACCGTGATTTGGCTTTCTGGATATTAGGTTAAATTTTGTATCTGGGATTTGGAATACGTCCATTTGTCATTTAGAACATGTGTTCAAAGTCTGGTCTCATTCCTAGTTGGTTTGATAGGAATCAGACGCTTGGTTGTGAATATTAAAGTCCTTGAGTTTCAAACCTTGCATGATGTGTTTTGGTATTCGATTCGTAGTTTTGTATGTTATTTTGATATTTTGAGCTTGCGAGCGAGTTCGTATGAGGATAATGTATTTGTGAAAATGTTTTCTGTGGGACCCAAGGGGCTCATGTGAGTTTTAGATAGTTTAAGAATGATTTGGGAGCTTCAGAAAATTTCTGGTGCTGCAGATCTCGCAATTGCGAGGGTCTACTCGCATTTGTGAAGGGTCGAATTTGCGGAGGCCTTCTCGCATTTTCGATGGTAGGCTTCCTATGCGAAACCTCGCATTTGCAAGGAACATGTCGCATTTGTGACATTGGCTGGCAAATAGGGGGTTCACATTTGCAAAGGTTGGGGTCGCAATTGCGACATCTGTTGGGGCAGACTGGTTTGCATTTGCGGGTCCATGGTCACATTTGCGAACTTCTAGTTGCAAATGCGATATCTGCAGCTGATTATTGATAGGTATTTTGGGACTTAGATCCATTTTATCATATTTTGATCCCCTAAACTTTGTGATGGGTGATATTTGAAGAAGAGTTTCATACAAAGCTATTGGGTAAGTGATTTCCCTTGATTTTGTTATTATATCTCGATTCTCATGTTTTTTTACACCTAAATCATGGGATTTAGAAGGGGAATTTTGGGGAATTTCGACTATGTTTTAGAAAATGGAAAGTTGTGGATAAATTTCAATTTGGATTCGGTTTTGAAAATTATTTACATATTTGGACTCGTGGGGTTATGGGTAGTCAAGATCTACCCCTTGACTTATTTTTGACTGTGTGGGCCGTGGTTGACTTTTTGGGGATTTGAGTAAAGATTGAGACTTTATTGTTTGGAATTGATTCCTTTAGCATGGTTTGATGTTATTAAGTCATTTCTTGCTAGATTTGAGTCAGACATAGGTGATGTTTTTATAGGAAAGGTATTTTTGGAGTATTGATTTGGCTCGTTTAAGATAAGAATCTTGTCTAACCTTGTGTGGGGGCAATACCCCTTAGGATTTGGTCTTATTTTCTTATCTGTGCTATGTGAGAAGTAACATATACGCGAGGTGACGAGCATGTACACGGGTTCTATGTGTGGCTTATGACCAGATTTGGACTCTAGACTATTAATATGCCTTAAATTGATGATGTGCTTTATATGAAACATGCTTAATCACTTTATGACTACATGAATATCATCACTACAATTGAGTTAGCCGTAGTCAAGCTTTATATGTTGAACACCCATCCATATTTTTATTATTTTCATGTCCTTGTGCACCTTGTTGGTAAATCATGAGCTTATATCTTTGATAAAATTTTGCATATTGCGCTCTGATGGTTATGGCACATGTGTACTTGTCGGGCAGATTGATTAGGTGTTGTCACGATTTCTTTTTCGTGTGATTGTGATTATTGTTATGTGCATGGGGCAAACTAAGGTTAGCATTTTCTCGGGTTACCCATGTACCGAAATAAGGGTGGCAATATGTGCATGTAGCAAAATAAGGATGGCATTTATTGTTATTGCACATGCGGCGAAATACGGGTGGCATTATTGATGATGTTATGTGACAATTTAGGAGTGATTCTCTTGAAATGTTCATGTGACGAAATAGAGATGATATTTTTATCATATGCATGTCTTCTTTAAACTCCGTCTTGTATTTGTTTGAGTTACTAGTTGAATTTGACATGTTATTATGTGCCTCCACTTCTTTTAGTGATTCGTTATCAAATATGTATTCTTCTACATTAGTTTGTTATCACATGCTCTAATGATATTGATGATATAGTTTTTTGTTTCATATTCTACTGTCAGTTATTTATATATTGCACAAGGTTCTTTGACTAGTGAGTATCATATGACTCAAATCTCATCAGTACTTCACCGAGGTTAGTCTCGATACTTACTGGGTATCGAATGTGGTGTACTCATACTACATTTATACATATTTTTGTGCAAATACAGGTGTTCAAGGCAGCAGACATAGAGAATGAGTGCTTAAACTGGTCGCGAGGATTAAGGTAGAGCTGCATGACTGTTGCAGTCTCTTGGAGTCCCATCCTTACATTGATATTGTTATTTTTATATCCGAACAATATTGTATTTGAGACAACCTTATGTATTATGCTATAGTTCATGACTCTATGCTATATTATTCTGGGAAGTTGTATTGAGTATTTCTATAACGGCTTGTGTTAACTCCAATTTTGCTTTTATATTAGATTCTGACTTGTTATATTATGTATTGTTGATTTAATGTTGTTAAGTGATTGACTTACCTAGTCTCAGAGATTAGGTGCCCTCACGACCCCCCATGTGGTATTTGGGTCGTGATAAGTTGGTATTAGAGCCGTAGGTTTATAGGTTCTACGAGTCATGAACAAGTCTAGTAGAGTCTTACAGATCGGTACAGAGACATCTATACTTATCTTTGAGAGGCTAAAGGGTTGTTAGGAAAATTCACTATCTTTTATATGCGGATCTGTTTATCCCAAGTTTGAACCTTACTCTTCTATTCTCTCATATATGGTGAGGACACATTCTACACGATTGGCTGAGCGGGCACCAGCACCTACTGGTAGAGCTGCAAGAGGTTGGTTCCATGGTAGAGGCCGAGGCGGGACACGCGTCACGGCTAAAGCCCCTTCTAGAGCAGCAGTTGTGGAGTCACCAGTAGCTCTAGCTGTGGAGCAGGAGATTGATCATGTTGAGTAGATGGGACCCACTCGGGCACCTGAGAGGCCTATTGCTACCTTGGGGCTCCCGAAGACCTTAGCATACTTCATGAGTATGTTTGGGAGTTTGGCCCAGGCGAGATTGATCAGGTCGCACCAACTACTTCACAGGCTAGGGGAGGACCCCAGACTCCCGCCACCTGTACACAAGAGCAGCCAGCTTATGCTTATTAGACATCGGGTATTATGCCAGTACAACTAGTAGTTGTAGTTCAGCCCGAGGTAGGGCCAGTCGTGTGCGCTGAGGGGCAGAAATGGTTGGAGAAGTTTCAGAAACTTCATCCTCCCAGTTCAGTGGAGGGCTTATAAGGACGCACAGGATTTCTTGGATCAGTGTCACCATATTCTACATACTTTGGTTTAGTGGAGTCGAACAGAGTCAACTTTACTACTTTTCAATTGACGGGACCGGGATGTAGATGGCAGCATACTTGCGAGACCAGTAGGTTAGTTGGCGTAGAACCACCTACCTGGTTCTAATTTTAAGATCGTTTCTTGAGGGAATGTATTCTATAGACCCGCATGGACGAGTTGTGTAGTGAGTTTGAGCATTTGTGCCAGGGGTATGACTATGTCTGAGTATGCTATGCAGTTTATAGAGTTATCCCACCATGCCGCTCCCTTGGTTTCCACTGATAGAGAGAGAGAGAGAGAGTCCATAGGTTTATTGAGGAATTTACCTACAACCTTAGATTTAGGATGGCATGTGATATGGAGACTGAGATTGCATTTTATCATATTGTGAAGATTTCTAGGAGGTTAGAGAGTGTTCATGGGAAGTATAGGTAGGCTAGGAAGCCTCATGGTTTAGGAGGATTTAGTGGCTCCTACTCTTGGGGCAAGGTACGCCATGGCGGAGGTCATTTTAGTCGACCAATTTAGTCCACACTTCAGGTTTCACGTATTGCTCCAACTAGCTATGGATACTAGAGCACTCATATCAGATAACCATCTTTCTGTGCACCTTCTGCACGGGGTTCCTACGGAGGTTATTCCAGTCATCTCGGGAGGACTCAGTACCAACAGCCACACCCGCAAAGAGTTTGTTTTTAGTGTAGTGATACAAGGCACATTGTGAGAAATTGTCCTAAAATTCATATGAGTAGTCCTCAGTAGGTTACTCAGGCTATGATTCTCGCTCCAAATTCTACTCCACCTGTACAACTAGCTAGAGGTAGAGGAAAAACGAGTAGGGGTCCTCCTAGAGGGGAAGGCCAAGCCCATTGTTATGCTTTCCTGGTAGGACTGAGGCAGTCGCATCAGATGCAGTCATAACAGGTATTGTTCTGGTCTGTCATAGGGATGCTTTAGTTTTATTTGATCCGGGTTCTACTTATTCGTATGTGTCATCCTACGTTGCTTCATATTTGGATATATTTTGTTATTCTCTGGATACTCTTATTTATGTGTCTATGTCCGTTGAGGATTCTATTGTGGTGGACTGTGTCTATCTTTTTTGTTTGGTCACTATTGGTAGCTACGAGACTAAAGTTGATTTTCTGTTGCTTCATATGGTGGATTTTGATGTGATATTGGGTGGAGATTGGCTATCTCCGTACCATGCTATTCATGATTGTCATGATAAGATCGTGATGTTGGTTATGCCAGGGTTGCCGAGGTTGGAATCGAGATGGTATTTGGGGCATATTCCTAGTAGAGTGGTTTCCTTTTTAGAGGCTCAACAAGTGATTGAGAAGGGGTGTTTGGCGTACTTAGCCTTTGTAAGAGACATCAATGCTAATACTCCCACGGTTAACTCAGTCCCCATAGTGAGGGAGTTTCCAAACATATTCCTTGAAGACCTACCGGACATGCCGCCCGATAGGGATATTGATTTAGGCATTGCTTTAGCACCGGGCACTCAGCCTATTTCTATTCCTACCATATTATATGGCTCCAGCAGAGTTGAAGGAATTGAAGGAACAGTTGCAGGAATTATTAGATAAAAATTTCATCACGCCTAGTGTTTCACATTAGGTGTGCCAGTGTTGTTTGTTAAGATGAAGTACATGTCCATGAGAATATGTATTGAATATCGGTAGTTGAACAAGGTGACCATCAAGAACAAGTATCCACTGCCACACATTGATGATCTGTTCGATCAGCTTCAATGTGGTAGGGTGTTCTTGAAGATTGACTTGAGGTCGGGGTATCATCAGTTGAAGATCAGGGCTTCGCACATCTCTAAGATGACTTTCCAGACTCGTTATGGGTATTATAAGTTTTTGGTGATGTCTTTTACCTTGACTAATGTCCCCGCAACTTTCATGCACGTGATAAACATTGTGTTCCAGCCTTGTTCGAATTCATTTGTCATTGTGTTCATTGATAAAATTTTAGTGTATTACCATAGTAGTGAGGAGTATGAGCAGCATTTCAGGATCATTCTCCAGACTTTGAGGGAGGAGAAGCTATATGCATAGTTCTCTAAATGTGAGTTCTAGTTGGGCTCGGTGGAATTCTTGGGCCACGTGGTATCCAATCAGGAGATTAAGGTGGATCCATAGAAGATTAAGTCAGTTTAAAGTTATCCCAGACCTTTTACCACTGCAGATATCCGGAGATTCCTAAGGTTGGCTAGGTATTATCACCGCATTTGGAGGGGTTTTCATCCGTTGCAGCCTTGTTGACTAAGTTGACTCAAAAGGGTGCTCCATTCAGGTGGTCTGACGAGTGTGAGGAGAGATTTCAGAAGCTCAAGACTTCCTTGACTACAACTCTAGTTTTGGTATTGCCTTCGGGATTGGGTTCATATACAATTTATTTTAATGCCTCACGGGTTGGCATTGGGTGGGTGTTAATGCATGATAGAAGGGTGATTGCCTATGCTTCACGATAGTTGAATCCCTATGAGAAGAACTATATGGTGCATGATTTGGAGTTAGTACCTATTGTACACGCACTAAGTATATGGAGGCATTACTTATATGGCATGTCTTGTGGGGTATATACGGATCAGCAGAGTTTCCAATATCTGTTTAAATAGAAAAATTTGAATTTTAGGAAGCGAAGATGGTTGGAGCTATTGAAGGATTATGATATCACCATTCTGTATCATCCGGGTAAAGCCAATATGGCAGCAGACGTCTAGAGTAAAAAGGTGGAGAGCATAGGGAGTTTAGCATTTTTTCCTGATGAGGAGAGGCCTTTGGCTATGGATGTTCAGGCTTTGGCCAACAGGTTCGTGAGATTGGACATTTTAGAGCCTAGAAGAGTCCTTGCTTGTGTTGTATCTTAGTCATCTTTGTTTGATCGCATTAAGACTCATTAGAATTATGACCCCCATTTGCTTATCCTTAAGGACACGGTGCAGCCAAATGGTGCTAAGAAAGTATCTATTGGTAATGATTGTGTATTGCGGCTTTAGGTTCGGATTTGTTTTCCTAATGTGGAAAGTTTGAGAGAGTTGATTCTTGGAGGCTCATAGTTCAAGGTATTCCATTCATTCGGGTGCTACGAAGATGTACTGTGATTTGAAGCAGCATTATTGGTAGCGGAGGATAAAGAAAGACATTGTTGGGTATGTTTCTCGATATTTGAATTTTCAACAAGTGAAGTATGAGCATCAGAGACTTGGTGGTTTACTTCATAAGATTGACATATCGGAATGGAAGTGGGAGCGTATAACTATCGACTTTGTGGTAGGTTTTCCATGGATATTGAGGAGATTTGATAGTTAAGGTCCCGTGTCACAGATTTTGGAGGTCATTAGGACCCATTTCTGCCCCTAACAGAGTTTGCCTACATCAATAGCTACCAATCGAGTATCCAGATATCTCAGTATGAGGCATTGTATGGGAGGCAATGTCATTCTCCAGTTAGTTGGTTTGAGTCGGGCATGGCTAGGCTACTAGGCACAAATTTGGTTCGTGATGCCTTGGAGAAAGTGAAATTGATTCAGGAATGACTTCGTACAGCGCAATCCAAGCAAAAGAGTTAATACATATCGTAAGGTTCATGATGTGGCATTCATGGAGTGTGAGAAGGTTCTACGCAGAGTTTCACCCATGAAAGGTGTGATAAGATTTGGGAAAAGGGGAAAGTTGAGCCCTCGGTATATTGTTCCCTTAGAGATGTTGGAGAGAGATAGTGAGGAGGCCTACAGACTTGCTTTGTCACCCAGCTTATCGAGATTTCATCTGGTGTTTATGTTTCTATACTTCGGAAGTACTATAAGGATCCATCGCAAGTATTGGATTTTAGCTCAGTACATTTGTATGAGAATATGCTTTATGAGGAGGAGCCGATAGCCGTTTGGATAGGCAACTTTAGAAGCTTAGGTCGAAGAATATTACATTAGTAAAGGTTCAATGGAGAGGTCAACCGGGCGAGAAGTCGACTTGGGAGACCGAGCATGATATGCGAAGCAGATATCCTTACTTTTTTGATATCCGGGTATGATTCTACACCAGTTCGATGGTTCGAGGATGAACGTTTATTAAGAGGGAGAGAATGTAATGACCTGGCCGGTCATTTTGTGTATTTGAGCCTTGTCTCCCCATTTGATTCTCCTATGTGCTTAGTTGTTGTTTTTTGATTTGTGGGGATGGTTGGTTTGGTTTCGGGAAGGTTCGAAACACTTAGTTCCATGGTTGGAAGCTTACGTTATAAGAGTTAACCAAGGTTTAATTTTTGTTTAACGACCTCAGATTCGTGTTATGATAGTTTCAATAAGTTCGTATGGTGATTTTGGACTTCGGCGTATGCCCGAATTTGGATTTGGATGTTCCTAGAAGGATTTGACTCTTTTTGTTAAAAGTTGGCAATTTGAAGGTTTAGAATTTTCATAAGTTTGACCATAGGTTGACTTTGTGTCTATCGGGTTTGTTTTTTTGTCGGTACTTGGAATACGTCTGTTTTGTCATTTAAAACTTGTGTGCAAAGTTTGATCTCATTCCAAGTTGGTTTGGTAGGAATCAGACATTTTGTTTTGAATATTAAAGTCCTTGAGTTGCAAAGCGTGCATGATGCATTTATTGTTCGATTCGTGGTTTTGTATGTTATTTGATGTTCTGAAGTTGTGAGCGAGTTCATATGAGGTTTATGTATATGTGAGAATGTTTGGTATGGAGTTAGAGGGGCTCGGGTGAGTTACGAATAGTATGATAATGATTTTGGGAGCTTCAAAGATTTCCTGGTGCTGAAGACCTCGCAATTGCAAGGGTCTGCTTGCATTTGCGAAGGATCGCATTTGTGGAGGTCTTCTCACATTTGCGATGGTAGGTTTCCAGGGGGAAACCTCACATTTGCGTGGAACATATTGCATTTGCGACATTGATTGGAAGCAGGGGGTCGCAATTGCGACATCTGCTGGGGCAGACTGGGTTCGCATTTGCGGGTCCATGATCGCATTTGCAAACCTCAGGTTTGCAAATGCGACATCTGCATCTGGTTATTAGATTGGAATTTCAGGACTTAGAACCATTTTATCATATTTTGAGCCCTAGAATTGGTGAGGGGCGATTTTTGAAGAGGATTTTCACACAAAGTTATTGGTTAAGTGATTTTTACACCTAAATTATGGGATTTGTAAGGGAATTCTTGGGGGATTTGAGAGTCGATTTGGACTCGATTTTGGAAACTAATCATGTATTTGTACTCGTTGGGAAATCGATAGTTGTGATCTATCCTTTGACTCGAGTTTTGACCGTGTGGACCCGGGATTAACTTTTGTTGACTTTTAACGAATTTGGGTAAAGATTGAGACTTTATTATTTGGAATTAATTCTTTTATTATTGCTTGCTGTTATTGAGTTATCTTTGGCTAGATTTGAGCTGGACGGAGGTAGTTTTTAAAGAAAATGCATTTTTGGAGTATTGATTTGGCTTATTTAAGGTAAGTAGCTTGCCTATGTGGGGGAATACTCCTTAGGATTTGGTCTTATTTGCTTATCTGTGCTTTGTGAGAAGCGACGTGTACGCGAGGTTACGAGCATGTATAGGAATGCTATGTGTGGCTTATGACCGGATTAGGACACTATGCTATTAATATGCCTTAGTTTGATGATATACTTTATATAATACATGCTTAATCATATTGTGACTACATGAACATGATCACTATAATTGATTTTCCCGTAGTAAACCTTTATGATTTGGGGGTGATTCTCTTGAAAATATTAATGTGACGAAACAGAGATGATATATTGATCATATACATGTCGTCTTTAAACTCCGTCTTGAATTTGACATGCTAGTTGAATTTGGCATGCTATTATGTGCCTCCACTTCTTTTGATGATTTTGTTTTTGTCGAAGATGGATTCTTCTATATTGAATTGTTATAACATGCTCTAACGATATTGATGATATGTTTTCCGTTATATATTTTGGTGTCAGTTATTGATATTTTGCATAGGTCTTTTTGACTAGTGAGTATCATATGACTCGAGCCTCGTCATTACTTCATCGACGTTAGTCTCGATACTTATTAGGTACCGAATGTGGTGTACTCATACTACACTTCTGCATACTTTTGTGCAGATTCAGGTGTTGGAGACAGTGGACCTAGAGAGTGAATGCTTACGTTTGTCGTGAGGATCAAGATAGAGCTGAATGACCATCACAGTCCCTCGGAGTCCCATCCTTACATTGATACTATTATTTTTTATATCCAAATAGTATTATATTTGAGACATCCTTATGCATTTAGATTGAGCTCATGAATCTATATTACTCAGTTCTGGGAAGTTGTATTGAGTATTGCCATATCGGCTTGTGTTAATTGTATTTTCGCTTTTATATTGGATTCTATCTTATTATATTATGTCTTGTTGATATAATATTATTAGGTAATTGGCTTACCTAGTTTTAGAGTTAGGTGCCCTCATGATCCCCTATGTGTGATTTAGGTCGTGACAATTTGGTATCATTGCCCTAGGTTCATAGGTTCTATAAGTCATGAGCAAGTCTAGTAGGGTCTTCCGGATCTGTACGGATTTGTTTATCCCAAGTTTGATTAATTTTCATTATTCCCCATAGATTTCCATTCATTAATCTAGGATTTGTAAGAGTAGAAATAGGATTTTTGGGTCTTAATATTGTGTATTTTAGAGATTTATACCTTGATTTGATGTTGGATCTCAAATATAATCACATATTATGAATGGGTAATCGGGATTTGGTCTTGATTTTGAATTTTGACCAAGTGGGCCTGGATTGACTTTTCGTTGACTTTCCAAATATCTTACAGATCCATTTTTTTCTAGTATTAGGAGGGTTCCTTAAGCTTGTTTTGACTTGTTTGAGCATTATTTGACTAGATTCGAGTTGTTTTGATGCTTGTTCTAAAGAAAAGGCGATTTTGGATTGTTGATTTATTCCGGAAGAGGTATGTATCGTGGTTAACCTTGACTTAAGAGAATTAGAATATAACTGGCTCTATTTGCTATGTGTTCTATGTATTGGGAGAGGCATATATGCAATGTGACAAGTGTATATGCATTGTCATGAGTTAAAGCATGTGGGAAGAACTAGTTTATTTCATGACTTTATTTATTTCACGCCTTTACATATCTCATACCTTTACTCGTTACATGTCTTTACTTGTTACATGCCTTTATTTGTTTTCCGTACTTGTGAGGATGAGAGAAAAATGCATGAAGGGTGTTTATCGTGCTACTTGATATGATATCTTTTACTTCTTACGGATTTGAGGACTTGGCTATCTGGTTTCATGGATATCATTTTATTCTTCGTATTTGAGTTGTTGTGAAAGGCCTGATTGTGTTATTTCAGAGGATATGGTCGTTATTTTTCGTAGTTGATTTTTTTACTATTCCTCGTATTTCTCCTTGTTATTACTCTTGTTATCTCACTCGTTATTTCTCTTATTATATTACTTACAAATTTACTTGTCGCTTCTCTTGTTATCTTAACTGTTATATTTCTTTTTATTCCTCTTATTATTTAACCGCACATGTTTATATGGTAGGAGTCTTGTTTTTGCCTCGTCACTACCTTGTCGAGGTTAAGTTCGACACTTATTGAGTGCATTGATTCGATTATACTCATACTACACTTCTGCACTATTTGTACAGATTCTGGTATTGATCCTAGCGGTGTTCAGATGAGTGACTCTTGGACTTCTAAGGATACTCAAGGTAGTGTTGCACACCTGTTCGCAGATTTTGGAGTCACCTTTCCTATCCTTGTTACTCTTTATTATATGGGGAAGTGTTATTTTTTTATTTCACACTATGTATTTAGCACTTATTAGAAGCTCGTGTATTCAGTGACACCAGTCTTGTGTAGTTATTAGACAGTTATATTGAGTTATACTTGTTATGTATTTTCTGAGCTTTACCTTTAACTATGATATTATGTTATTTAATGTTAGCTTTGTATATCTTACTATGGTTAAGTGTTGGCTTGTCTAGCAAGAAGTGTTAGGTGCCATCACGACTCCTTGGTTGGATTTTGGGCCGTGACAAGTAGGGATCAGAGCCCCAGGTTGCATAGGTCTTACGAGTGTCACGACCCAAAATTCTAACCAAGAGGTCGTGATGTAGCCTTACACTGCTTTGTAGGCAAGCCAACACTTAACGAAAAATAAGAGATAAAAATCTAATATTAAACAACTTAGTATTATAAATATAAGTAGGGTTTAGAAGTTATATAACTAGTTTACACCAATACAACCGTCTAATAACCTCTCACGACTAGTGTCACTGAATACATGAGCTACTAAGAGTACTAAATACAAAGTCTGAAATAAAATATAATATTGTCTGATACAATAAATAGTAATAAAGAGAGTGAAGGTGACTCTTGAGTTTGTGAACATGCATATAACACTACCTCGGGTCTCCCTAAAGTCCAAGTTATACACCTCTTTGAACACTGCTAGGATCCACACATGAATTTGCACAACAAGTACAAAAGTGTAGTATGGGTACAACTAATATAATATACTCAGTAAGTATCGATTCTAACCTCGATGAGATAATGACTAGGCTATGACAAGATACCTACCTTATAAACTTGTACAATTAATAAGCAAGAAAAATAATAATCGTAATAACCATAATAAAGGCAGAATATAGTAAAAGAATTTAATAAGAGAAGTAATAACTATGTTTCTCGAATAAAACAACTAAAACCTTTCTCAACATCTCGAATCAATAAGGATAAAATCATATCTGGGAACAACATAGCCAAAACCACAAAGGAGGCCAATATCAAAAGTCAAACACCAAAATTCATAACATATATATTGTGGCACCCAACCCGATCCAACAGAAAAACTGTTGCGGCAACAACTTGATCATAATAGTGTTGCGGCGGCAACACGATCCAACATACCAATTGATATGGAAACATCCACAAGCAACCAAGTATGAAAAAATTCATAACGTAATGTAAAAGAGGACAAATACACATAATTCATTAAGTAAAGATGAACATGAACAAGATGTGATAGGCAATCCAATATCCAAAAGCTAGTATCACACATATATCCCAACAAGGACTCCGGCAAGTTATTAACACATGAAAAATCAAGTAGTCACGCTATCCAACATAACATAGAAGGATAAGGCATGAAACAAGTAAAGGTATGTAACAAGTAAATACATGCTCTTCGTGCATAATCACCCTTCCTCACAAGCGTGGAAACATCTTTCGTACAATAGTATAATATCAAGAAGCACGGAAACCCCCTTCGTGCATTTGTTCCTCACAAGCACGGAAACACCCTTAGTGCAATTCACTCTTCCTCACCAAGCATATATACAAAACAATACCAAGCAAGGTAGGAAGCATAAGCAACATCAAGAAGAGTGATTAAGTATAATACCCCAAAAGAGAGATGACCATCACTTTTGCACCAAATATCTCAACAAAACCAGAATATAGCTATTAACATGAATAAGAATAACCAAGAAGTTTCATGAACTATTTAGAGAATGAAAGAAATAATACATAAAGAAAAAAGTCATGAATAAGCCCAACACTACCTGCATACTTAAACCATGGCAAATGGATATACACTCATCACCTTGCATATGTGCCGCCCCAATACATAAATTACGTAGCAAATAGATCCAACTATAATCTAATTCCCTCAAATCAAGGTTAACTAAGACACTCATCTATTTCGGAAAACTCAACAATGCAAAATCGATTTTCCTTTAGGAAAAGCCCCCAAATTACTCAAATCTAGTCAAATAATACTCAATAAAGTCAAAACAAGCTAAGAAATTCTCCTAATACTAAAAAGGTTCGATCTTTAACATATTTGAAAAAGTCAACACAACATTAACCCAACCCCACTTGATAAAAATACAAAATCAATACCAAATCCCGATTATCCATTCAACCCTGAGTACAAACATGTAATTTATTTCGAGACCCGACCCCCAATCGAGGTTTAAATCTCTACAATTCACTTTCTTAAGTTACTATCCAAAAACCCTATCTAGTTTTAGAAATCCTAGATTTCGGGATAAGAATCAATTAAAAATTATGAAAACTAATCAAAATCAAGTAAAAATTACTAACATATAAAGTCGGGAAGAAATCTTCTCAAACATAGCCTACTTGCGTAGTTTAGGTGTCAAAAATAGAATAAAATGAGCTAATCCCGAAATTTCTCATTTTTCTCCCAGCTGCAGATATCACAATTATGAACCATAGTTTACAATTGTATAGCTCGCAATGTGAACTAGTGGTCGCAATTGCGGAAAGGCCCCTGAGTCGCTAAAGTCATAAATAAGACACCCACTTCACAAATTGTGAGTATTACAAATGCGATCCAGCTTCACAATTGCGAAGCTAGCCTCCCCTCCCAGACTTTGAAAATATGAGGTATTTTATGCAAAGGCGAGCCTCGCATTTGCATACAGCTCATTGCAATTGCGATGACTGCAGCACCAGCAATATCAAGATTTACCAAAACAGCCCGAAACCAATTCGAAACTGTAATGACCCAAAAGATCATCTTATGTTTTAGAACTTGATTCTCTGCTCTTAAGCCTTAAAATCTCATTTTTACCCTCCTCAACTTGCGTGCGCAGTCCGGACATATTTTCGGGAAGCTTCTATGTTAACAATTAATGAAAATAAGAATTTTTGTCTTAAAAATTAATTTTAGTTGACTTCAGGCAACTTTTTTCGTAAATGGAACTGGATCTCTTGACAATCCTGATGGGTCCGTATCAAATTATGGGACCTGGGCATATACCCGGAATCGAATTTGGAGGTCCCTAGCCCGAGTTATGAATTTTTGATAAAAATTAAAAGTTTGAAAATTTATGCGTTTTATGAATTGATTGATGTTTGGCATTGTAAGTACTGGGTTCGTATATTGGTGTCGGAGCGTGGTACGGGTTCCTTATGATATTTAAGACTTGTTTGTGTCATTTGGTGAGAAACGGAGTTGATTTGACGTGATTCGGACGTCCAATTGAGAAAATAAATTTTTTTAAGTGTTCTTGAGAATTTCATTTGATTTGTTACTAAGTTCGTAGTTCTACATGTTATTTTGGCAATTTGATCACGCGAGCAAGTCTGTATGATGCTTTTAGACTTGTGTGCATATTTGGTTTGGAGCCCTGAAGGCTCGGGTGAGTTTCGGATATGCCCGAGATGTTTTGGACTTTGACAAATCTGGTATTTTTGCTGTATCTGGTGTCTGCAATATTGTGCTTCGCGATCGCGTAGTTACTCACGCGATCGCGAAAGGGAAACTGGGCTGGGGGAGGATTTACTCTACGCGAATGTGAGACCATAGTCACGAACGCGAGACCATGGTCGCGAACGCGGAGCAATGGGGGGAGTTGCTCTACGCGAACGCGACAGGTCGAACGCGAACGCGTAGCTCTGGCTATGCTGGGCAGGGGACCTGGAGTTGCTCTACGCGAACACGAAGGTAAGGCGGGCTAGGCCTTCGTGAACGCGTAAAGCCTCCCGCGATCACGTAAGTCCTTAGGAGGTTGCTCTTCCCGAACGCGGCAGTGTTCACGCGATCGCGATGAACACTGTCGCCCAGCACTTAACAGAATCGCAACACAGGATTTAGCCAAAAAATTTATTTTTCTCAAAAATCAAATGGTGGGAGGCGATTTTCAAGAGTCATTTTCATCCCCAAAGTGTTGGTAAGTGATTCTAAACCATTTTCTTTCAATTACCTATTACATTTCAGGAATTATCAACCTAAAATCTAGAGTTTTCATGATAGAATTAGGTGTTTGGGTAAAAACTAGGGATTTCGGATATTTCGGGATTTAGACCTCAATTTGAGGTCGGATTATAAAACCAATTATATATTTGGGCTAGGGGTGAATGGGTAAATGGATGTTGGTCCGAACCTCGAATTTTGACCAAGCGGGCCCGGGGTCTATTTTTGACTTTTTGGAGGAAAATTTGGGAAATTTAATTTATGCAATATAATTGATTCCTTTAGCAATATTTGATATTATTGAGTCATTTTTGAATAGATACGAGTGGTTTGGAGGTGAATTCTAGAGGAAAAGCGGTGATTGAGAATTAAGTGGCCTTTAGAGCGAGGTAAGTGTTGTGCCTAACTTTTATTGAGGGAATTAGGAACCTCAGACTATTTGTTATGTGAAATTCATGTGAGCGGCGTATATGTGAGGTGACGAGTACTTATGTGCCGCCAATTTACCTGTTTTCCATGTTTCTTCCATTTTTCTTATATTGTCTCTTTCCTATGCCTAATTGCTATGTGTTTATACTAGTATTGTTAAATTGATCGTTCTTATCATGTTTATGGATTTTTTGGTGATAATTGAGTATTTATTTCAAAGCTGAGATTGGTATTGTGGAACCAAATATTTAAGTAAGGTTTTTACTTGTTATTCTATCTCCCTGTTGTTATTTATGCATTGCATTATGGTAAGGGAGAGTGTTAATGCACGAAGGGTGATGTCTTGCCATATTGTGAGTATGGATGCACGAAGGGTGATGTCGTGCCATATTGTGAGTCTAAAAGCACGAAAGGTGATGCCGTGCCATATTGTGAGTGTTAATGCACGAAGGGTGATGTCGTGCCATGACATGAGAGTTAATGCACGAAGGGTGATGTCGTACGGTTTCTATTGATTTTATGGTGAGATTGAGAGTAAAAGCATGAAGGGTGATGTCGTGCATTATTCCTTTACTGTATTCGTTATTTCTATTGATTCATAGTATATTGGTTGTTCCAGTTATCATTCTGCTGTAGTTCCTATTTTCGTATTTTTCCAGCATGTTTCCCCTCTCCTGATATTTCCTATCTAGCTCTTCATTTCTGTTAGTTGTATATACACTGTTAAATTGTACAGGTTGATTTCTAGGTGCCTTGCCTTAGCCTTGTCACTACTTCGTCGAGGTTAGGCTCGACACTTACCAGTACATGGGATCGGTTGTACTGATACTGCACTCTGCACTTTCTGTGCAGATTTTGGTACCATCTCAGACTGATCGAGATTTTTGCTATTGGACTGCTATCCGGAGACTCAAGGTAGATCTGTCGGCGTTCACAGAGCTTGAAGTCCCCATCTATCTTTTCTGTTCTACTGTTTCTTTCATTTAGACAGTTGTATTTCTTTCAGACTACTACTTGTAGTAAATTCTAGAATTCTCGTGAATTCTGACTCCAGATCCGGGTTGGTAGTAATTAATACGATTTTTATATTATTTCGCACTTATTATATTTTATCTTAGTTAATTATTGTTAATTACTGAATGAAAATAAGGATTTGGTTTAATGATTCTCTAACGTTGGCTTGCCTAGCGAGTGAAATGTTAGGCGCCATCACGGTCCCGACGGTAGAAAGTTTAGGTCGTGACAAGTTGGTATTAGAGCACTAGGTTGCCTACGTCTCACGATTCACGAGCAATCTTAGTAGAGTCTGGAGGATCGGTACAGAGACGTCTGTGCTTATCTTCAAGATGCTATGAAGTTTAGGAACAAATTTCACTTCTATTCTCCTCTGTCGTGCGATGTTGTTTTTCTCAATACTGATTGAACTCTTCTACTCTTATTCTCTCGCAGATGGTGAGAACACGTACCGCTTCCTCGGCGGAGAAGCAGCCAGAGCCTTCAGTGGCAGCTCCTACGAGGGGTAGAGGTCGAGGCTGAGGCCGTGCCAGAGGCCGAGGTAGGGGCAAGGCTCAGCCCAGAGCCTGAATAGCAGCCCCAGTAGTGGAGCCTCAGACAGATCTTAATGAGGAGGTTCTAGCCCAGACTGTTCCTATCGGACTAACTTAGGTTTCGGAGGGGTTCATTGCCACCCTAGTACTTCAGGACGCTTTGGTCCGTTTGTTGGGCCTTATGGAGAGTATGGCCCAAACTGGCGCATTTCCCATGGCACCAGCGGTCTCTCAGGCTGGAGGAGGAGCTCAAACTCCCACTACTCCCGCTCCGGAGTAGATAGCTCCCCAGTATCAGGCTCAGCAGCTCATCCGATCGGAGTAGTTCAGTCGGTTGTTGCGGCACAGGTCGGAGATGGGCCAGCTATGTCTTCTGAGGCCTTGTGGAGATTGGAAAGGTTTACCAAGCTCTTCCCAGTTCACTTCAGCGATGTTACCTCAGATGATCCACAAGAGTATCTTGACAGTTGTCATGAGGTTCTATGGAACATGGGTATTGTGGAGACCAATGGGGTCGACTTTGCTGCATTTCAGATGACTGGTTCCGCCAAGAAACTGTGGAGAGATTATTTGTTGACCAGACCAGATGGGTCGCCTACTCTTACTTGGGACCAGTTCTCTCAGCTCTTCATAGAGAAGTTTCTGCCTATCACATTGAGAGAGGAGTGTCGCCGTCAGTTTGAGTCTCCAGCAGGGCAATATGATTGTTACTCAGTATGAGACCCGTTTCGTGGATTTGTCCTGTCATGCTATTCTTCTGCTTCCGAATGAGAGAGAGAGAGAGGGTGAGGAGGTTTATTGATGCACTTGCTCATCCTATCAGATTGCAGATGGCTAAGGAGACTAAGAGTGAGATTTATTTCCAGGCAGCTGCTAATGTCGCCAGACGAGTCGAGATGGTTCTTACTCAGGGAGGTCAGGGGTCTGACAAGAGACCTCGTCATTCCGGTGAGTTCAGCGGTGCCTCATCTAGAGGTAGGGGTATCTTTGGTAGAGGCCATTCTCCCAGGCCGTTTCATTCATCACTCCAGGCATCCCACGGTGCCTCAGGTAGTCGTGGCCCTCAGATGCGTTATTCCGACCAGCTAGCCTACAGTGCACCACCAGCTCCTATTAGTGTACCTCCACTCCAGAGTTATCAGGGTGGTTACTCAGGTCGACAGGGTCAGCAGTCACAGCAGCCGAGGTTATGTTATACTTGTGGTGATCCAAGACACATTGCTAGACTTTTTCCTTGGGCAACGGGCACCTCACAACACCAGAGTTCTCGTGCCATGGTTCCGGCACCAGTTGCTGCACCACCTGCTCAGCCAGCCAAAGGCAGGGGTCAGGCAGCCAGAGGTAGAGGCCAGACTGTTAGAGGTGGAGGTTAGGCCGTTAGAGGTGGAGACCAGTCAGTTAGAGGCCGTCCCAGGGACGTAGTTCAGAGTGGTGGGGCCCAGCCCCAGTGTTATGCTTTCCCAGCTAGGCTTGAGGCTGACTCATCTGACGCTGTTATCACAGGTACTGTTTCAGTTTGCAGCAGAGATGCTTCAGTTCTATTTGATCCGGGGTCTACTTACTCCTATGTGTCATCCTATTTTGATTCATATTTGGTTGTGCCCCATAATTCTTTGAGTGCTCCTATGTATGTTCCACGCCAGTGGGGGATGCTATTGTTACAGATCGTGTTTATCGCTCGTGTGTGGTCACCATTGGGAGTCTTGAAACTCGTGTAGATCTTCTACTTCTCGATATGGTTGATTTTAATGTCATACTGATCATGGATTGGCTGTCACCTTATCATGCTATATTAGATTTCCACGCCAAGACAGTGACCTTAGCCTTGTAGGGGTTGCCTCGATTAGAGTGGAAAGGGACTCTTAGCCATTCTACTAGTAGGGTTATCTCTTATATGAAGGCTCGGCATTTGGTTGAGAAGGGGTGTCTAGATTATTTATCTTACGTCCGCGATTCTAGTGCGGAGGTTCCTTCCATGGATTCAGTGCCGGTTGTTCATGAGTTTTCGGAGGTGTTTCATGCAGACTTGCCGGGAATGCCACCCGATAGGGATATTAATTTCTACATTGATTTGGCTCCGGGAACTCAGCCCATTTCCATTTCGCCATAGCGCATGGCCCCGCCAGAGTTGAAAGAATTGAAGGAACAGTTGCAAGATTTTCTTGGTAAGGGCTTCATTAGACCTAGTGTCTCGCCCTGGGGTGCACCTGTGTTGTTCGTGAAGAAGAAGGATGGACCGATGAGGATGTGTATAGATTATCAACAGTTGAACAAAGTCACCATCAAGAACAAGTATCCATTACCGAGGATTGATGATTTATTTGATCAGCTTCAGGGTGCCCAGGTGTTTTCGAAGATTGATTTGAGATCTGGCTACCATCAGTTGAGGATTAGGGCATCCGATGTTCCTAAGACAACTTTTCGGACTCGGTATGGGCATTATGAGTTTCTAGTAATGTCATTTGGGCTGACAAATGTCCCAGCAACATTCATGGATTTGATGAACCGGGTGTTCAAACCCTACTTGGATTCCTTTGTGATTGTGTTTATTGATGATATCTTGATCTACTCCCACAATCGAGAGGAGCATGAGCAGCACCTTAGGATCGTTCTTCAGACTCTGAGAGATAGCCAGTTATATGCTAAGTTCTCAAAATGCGAGTTTTGGTTGAGTTTGATTGCTTTCTTGGGTCATGTTGTATCAACAGAGGGTATTCAGGTGGATCCTAAGAATATTGAGGCAGTTCAGAACTAGCCTAGACCCACATCAGCTACATAGATCCATAGTTTCCTAGGTTTGGCGGGCTACTACCGTCAATTTGTGGAGGGGTTTTCATCCATAGCATCCCCATTGACCAGCTTAACCCAGAAGGGTGCCCCGTTCAGGTGGTCAGATGAGTGTGAGGTGAACTTGCAGAAGCTCAAGACAGCTTTGACTACGGCACCGGTATTAGTGTTACCCACAGGTTCGGGATCTTATACAGTATATTGTGACGCATATCGTATTGGTTTGGGTGCGGTATTGATGCAGAGTGGCAAGGTTATTGCATATGCTTCGCGGTAGCTGAAGGTTCACGAGAAGAATGTTCATGATCTAGAGCTGGCACTCATTGTTCACACGCTGAAGATTTGGAGGCACTATCTTTACAGTGTGCCATGTGAGTTATTCACGGATCATCGAAGCTTGCAGTATTTGTTCAAGCATAAGGAACTCAATTTGAGGCAGAGGAGGTAGTTGGAGCTATTGAAAGACTATGATATCGCCATACTGTGTCATCCCGGGAAGGCCAATGTGGTGGCCGATGATTTGAGTAGAAAGTCAGCTAGTATGGGTAGCCTTGCTTATATTCCAGTTGGTGAGAGACTGCTTGCATAGGATGTTCAGGCCCTGGCCAACCAGTTCGTAAGGTTAGATGTTTCTGAGCCTAGCCGTGTTCTAGCTTGTGTAGTTGCTCGGTCTTCTTTGTTTGAGCACATCAGATATCGGCAGGATGACGATCCTCATTTACTTGTCCTTAGAGACACAGTATGGCATGGTGGTGCCAAACATGTTACTGTTGGATATGACGAGGTTTTGAGGATGCAGGGTCGTATTTGTGTGCCTAATGTGGATGGACTTCATGAGCTAATTCTTGAGGAGGCGCACAGTTCCCGATATTCTATTCATTCGGGCGCCGCCAAGATGTATCAGGACTTGCGGAAACATTATTGGTAGAGGCGAATGAAGAAAGGCATAGTTGCATATGTAGCTCGGTGCCTAAATTGCCAGCAGGTAAAGTGTGAGCATCAGAGACCTGGTGGTTTACTTCAAAGGTTAGAGATTCCCGAGTGGAAGTGGGAGCGTATCACTATGGATTTTGTTGTTGGACTCCCACGGACTCAGAGGAAGTTCGATGCAGTTTGGGTCATTTTGGACAGGCTGACCAAGTCAGCGCACTTTATTCCTATGGCAGTTACCTATTCTTCGGAGCGGTTAGCAGAAATTTACATTCGTGAGATCGTTCGTCTTCACGGTGTTCCCGTGTCTATCATTTCTGATTGAGGTACGCAGTTCACCTCGCACTTCTGGAGGGCAGTACATCGTGAGTTGGGTATGCGGGTTGAGTTGAGCATAGCATTTCATCCTCAGACGGATGGGCAGTCCGAGCGAACTATTCAGATCTTGGAGGATATGCTCCATGCATGTGTTATAGACTTCGAAGGATCGTGGGATCAGTTCTTGCCCCTTGCACAGTTTGACTACAACAACAGTTACCAGTCGAGCATTCAGATGGCTCCCTATGAGGCATTATATGATAGGCGGTGCCGGTCGCCAGTTGGGTGGTTCGTTCCAGGAGAGGCTCGGTTGTTGGGCACAGAATTAGTACAGGATGACTTGGATAAGGTCAAGATTATTCAGGACCAACTTCGCACAGCTCAGTCAAGGCAGAAGAGTTATGCCGACCGCAGCGTTCGTTATGTTGCATTCATGGTCAGGGAGAGAGTGTTTCTTCGGGTATCACCCATGAATGGTGTAATGAGGTTCGGAAAGAAGGGCAAGTTGATCCTTAGTTATATTGGACCTTTTGAGATTCTAGAGAGAGTAGGGGAGGTGGCTTACAGGCTTGCGTTGCCACCTAGTTTAACAGCTGTTCATCCGGTATTCCATGTGTCCATGCTTTGAAAGTATCACGGGATCGTCCCATGTGTTAGATTTTAGCTCCGTCCAGTTAGACAAGGACTTGACTTACGAGAAGGAGCCGGTGGCTATTCTAGCCCGGCAAGTTTGCCAGTTGAGATCAAAGAGTTACCCTTCAGTTCGAGCGCAGTGGAGAGGTCAGCCTATTGAGGCAGCCAACTGGGAGTCCGAGTCCGATATGCGGAGTAGTTATCCCCAACTTTTCACCAGCCCAGGTACTTTTTCATGTCCGTTCGAGGACGAACAATTGTTTTAGAGGTGGAGAATATGATGACCCAACAGGTCATCTTATGTTTTAGAACTCGATTCTGCGCTCTTATGCCTTAAAAATCTCATTTTTACCGTCCTCGATTTGTGTGCACAGTCCGAGCATGTTTCCAGGAAGCTTTTATGTTAAAAATTGATGATAATAAGAATATTTACCTTAAAAGTTAATTTTAGTTGACTTCGGAATATTTTTGGTAAATGGACCTGGATTCGTGTTTTGATGGTCCCGATGGGTCCGTATCGAATTATGGGACCTGGGCGTATGCCCGGAATCGAATTCGGAGGTCCCTAGCTTGAGTTATGAATTATTGATGAAAATTAAAAGTCTGAAAATTTATTTGTTTTAAGAACTGATTGATGTTTGACATTGTTAGTACTGGGTCCGTATTTTGGTTCCGGAGCCCAGTACAGGTTCATTATGATATTTAAGACTTGTCTGTGAATTTGGTGAGAAACGGAGATAATTTGACGTGATTCGGATGTCCAGTTGAGAAAATAGAAATTTTAAGTGTTCTTGAGAATTTTATTTGATTTGGTACTAAATTCGTAGTTCTAGGTGTTATTTTGGTAATTTGATCATGCGAGCAAGTCCGTATGATGTTTTTAGACTTGTGTGCATGATTGGTTTGGAGCCCCGAGGGCTCGGGTGAGTTTCGGATAGGCCACGAGATGTTTTGAACTTTGGAATATCTGGTATTTTTGTTGTATCTGGTGTCTGCAATATTGTGCTTCGCGATCGCGTAGTTACTCACGCGATCGCGAAGGGGAAACTGGGCTGGGGGAGGATTTACTCTATGCGAACGCGATACCATGGTCGTGAACGCGGAGCAATGGGAGGAGTTGCTCTACGCGAACGCGACAGGTCGAACGCGAACGCGTAGCTCTAGCTATGCTGGGCAGGGGACCTGGAGTTGCTCTACGCGAACGCGACAGGTCGAACGCGAACGCGTAGCTCTAGCTATGCTGGGCAGGGGACCTGGAGTTGCTCTACGCGAACGCGACAGGTCGAACGCGAACGCGTAGCTCTAGCTATGCTGGGCAGGGGACCTGGAGTTGCTCTACGCGAACGCGAAGGTAAGGCGGGCTAAGCCTTCGCGAACGCGTAAACCCTCCCGCGATCGCGTAAGTCCTTAGGAGGTTGCTCTTCACGAACGCGGTAGTGTTCACGCAATCGCGATGAACACTGTCGCCCAGCACTTAATAGAATCCAAACACGGGATTTAGCCAAAACATTTATTTTTCTCAAAAATCAAATGGTGGGAGGCAATTTTCAAGAGTCATTTTCATCCCCAAAGTATTGGTAAGTGATTCTAAACTATTGTTTTTCAATTACACATTATATTTCATGAATTATCAACCTAAAATCTAGAGTTTTCATGGTAGAATTAGGGGTTTGGATAGAAACTAGGGATTTCAGAAATTTAGGGATTTAGACCTCAATTTGAGGTCGGATTCCAAAATTAATTATATATTCGGGCTCGGGGGTAAATGGGTAAATGGATGTTGGTCCGAACCTCAGGTTTTGACTAAGCGGGTTCGGGGTCGATTTTCGACTTTTTGGAGGACAATTTAGAAAATTTAATTTATGCAATATAATTGATTTCTTTAGCAATATTTGATATTATTGAGTCATTTTTGAATAGATACGAGTGGTTTAGAGGTGAATTCTAGAGAAAAGCAGTGATTGAGAATTAAGTGGCCTTCGGAGCGAGGTAAGTGTTGTGTCTAACTTTGACTTGAGGGAATTAGGAACTTCAGACTATTTGTTATGTGAAATTCATGTGAGCGGCGTATATGTGAGGTGACGAGTACTTATGCTCCGCCAATTTACCTATTTTTCATGTTTCTTCCGTTTTTCTTATATTGTCTCTTTCATATGCCTAATTGCTACGTGTTTATACTAGTATTATTAAATTGATCATTCCTATCATGTTTATAGATTTTCTGGTGATAATTGAGTATTTATTTCAAAGTTGAGATTAATATTGTGGAATCAAATGTTGAAGTAAGGTTTGTACTTGTTATTCTATCTCCCTGTTGTTATTTATGCATCGCACTATGGTAAGGCAGAGTGTAAAAGCACGAAAGGTGATGTCGTGCCATATTGTGAGTATTAATGCGCGAAGGGTGATGCCGTGCAGTTTCTATTAATTTTATGGTTAGATTGAGAGTAAAAGCACGAAGGGTGATGCCGTATATTTTTTCCTTTACTGTATTCGTTGTTTCTATTGATTCATAGTATATTGGTTGTTCCAGTTATCATTCTGATGTAGTTCTTATTCTCGTATTTTTTCCAGCATGTTTCCCTTCTCCAGATATTTCCTCTCTAGCTCTTCATTTATGTTATTTGTATATACACTGTTAAATTGTACAGGTTGGTTTGTAGGTGCCTTGCCTTAGCCTTGTCACTACTTTGTCGAGGTTAGGCTCGACACTTACCAGTACATAGGGTCGGTTGTACTAATACTGCACTCTGTACTTTCTGTGCAGCTTTTGGTACCGGCTCAGACTGATCGAGATTTTTGCTATTGGACCGCTATCCGGAGACTCAAGGTAGATCTGTCGGCGTTCACAGAGCTTGAAGTCCCCGTCTATCTTTTCTGTTCTACTGTTTCTTTCATTCAGACAGTTGTATTTCTTTTAGACTATTACTTGTAGTAAATTCTAGAATGCTCGTGAATTGTGACTCAAGATCCGGGTGGTAATAATTAATATGATTTTTATATTATTCCGCACTTATTATATTTTATCCTAGTTAATTATTATTAATTGCTGAATGAAAATAAGGATTTGGTTTAATGATTCGCTAACGTTGGCTGTGAAATATTAGGCGCTATCACGGTCCCGACGGTAAAAATTCCGGGTCGTGACAGAAACTCACCCGAGCCCCTTGTGCCCCATTTCAAATATTCATACAATTATAATAATAACCTTGCACCAACTGACTCAAAAGCTCAAAACATCAAAATAATATCTATAATCAAGAATCAAGCATCAAAATTCAAGAATTTCAATGTCCATAAACTCATTTTTCCAACTCTCAACTAGAACTGCCGAAACGGCGTCGAGTCACAAGGGACCCCAATTAAATAGGCGTACAAATCAAAATTATCATATGAGCCTACCGGAATCGTCGAAATACCAATCTGAAGTCGTTTACCAAGAATGTTGACTGTGGTCAACTCCAACATCATTAAGGCTCTAGAATCAATATTTCTTTATCAAAACATATCTAATCTTTTCGGAAATCAAAACGAACCAGGCACACAAGTCATAAATTATCAAATAAAGCTATTCAAAGTCCCAAATCACAAAATGCAAAGCTAGAACTAAAAATGACATATCGGGTCGTCACATTACGATTATGGAGTGCGGATGGATCCTCTCTCACGAGTCACTAATCTTGGTGGATCATGACAGCGTGCGCGCAAGTTTGATTGATTGGACATGTTGTGTTATGAATAAAATTTGAGTCTTTATTATGTATATTGGTAGATGCCGCTTTGATTGTACATTGTTTTCATTAAATATTAGACTTGTGCATATGGATTTTATTGGGTATTTGTCTTATGTGCATATATTGAGAATATTACTGGTACATGTTATGCTAAAGAGTTTTTTTTTTTTATATTACTCTCATTACTACTACTTCGTCGGACTCACTCTCCTTTCCCTGTATTCTATATGTAGATTTTGATCTATGCGCCAATGGAGTATATAAAGTGAGATTCCATTGCTTCTTTGATTTCTAGTAATGAGTTGCATGCCGTGTTCGTTGTGGTTAGGTGTTTATCTTTACTGTATGTATTTTCTTTAAGACAAATATTCTATATCTTAGATGTTAATGACTTAATTTGTACCTCGTCTTGGAGTTATTTTATAGATTTTCACGTTGTATCAGATGTTGTATGATTCTGGTTATTTTAATTTATTGCGATCCTTATTAGACTTTATATCTCTTATGAGTAGCGTTTGTTAGAGGTATATTTTTTAATCGAGGGAATGTTGGTTGGCAATCACGGCTTGCTGCAAACACTATGTTTTAGCAAGTATATTCCCTTTCCCTTCCACCCCACCCCAAGGATAGTGGTGTAGCTAAGTGTATTAAGGGGGTTAAATTGAATCTCCATGTCCAAAAATTACACTATACAGATAAGATTAAAAAAAAAATGATATATTTTCCACAGATCAAGCCTATTGCATGTATTATCCACTTTGGTGCAACATGCCTTCCATATTTATTCCTTGGACTATGTCATCATTGAGCCTAAAAGTACGCATATCATGTGAACTTATGTTATGCCTCATAAACCTTTTCACTTTCTTTTTTCATTCAAATATTAGATTCTACTAAAATATAATATGCATCCCTTATTCAGAAATTTATCAGCCTAGAAATCTATCGTTTTTATATTTGACCCACCTGCGCTCGTGGACATCACATATATCAATTGTTGAATCCCTTGATAGTTAAATTATTCACTCATAGTGAAAGTTTGCATTTCTTGAATCTCGTTGTTAGATTTTCTGGCTCCGCCAATGGCCAATGGTAGTTCTTGTAGAACAGATCCTTAAACCATTAAACACAGTTCATATATATGTAGTATAAATGCTCTGTTCCATTATTTGTCTAGCTCACGCAAACAAGTATTTAATTTTGTAATGATTTTCTTTATTTCTTCTTATAATATGTTAAAAGTAAGTGTACCCTTAAAAACTATACATGTACTCCGTGGTCGCGAAGCTGTTCAACCGGATTCATGCATCATGATTCATGGGTTGCTTGCTTAGTGGGAAAGAAGCACATGCATCATAGTCTTTTGTATTCTTTAATTTATTTATTTTTTCTAAAAAGAAAATGGTGCAACGTACAACCTTGTGATTGTATTGATTGATAAAAGTGGTTGTGTTGTCTTCGAAAACATAGGCATTATTCATGGAACACTTACTTTTGGAATTTGTTTTTTTTTTTTCCCGAACTTTTGGAATTTGAATGATATTTTATAAATTTAGCTCAATGCTAAATCTCATCGATGTTTAGTGTGCTCGAATATAAATCAACCACTTCTTCAAATATTATTTCGTTCCTAATTTTCAAGCTACTATTAAGAATATTTTGAAGTTTGTTTATCTAAAGTTATTTAAATCTTTTAATGCCTGTTAAAGTTTTTGTAGGAACTTACAATTCGAAGAGTAAATATACAGCCAAAAAGGAAAGAGCACCAAATATTATTCTACCATTTCTATATTCATCAAAAACATCATTTTATGTCCACTTGTTTTAAGCCTACTAAAATTTTAATTCTTACTTATATAAACATATCCGACCAAATTAAGATTTTTAAAAACGATAAGGGAAAAGAAATATGTCTTGGTTGGCATGAGTTCTGCAATAAGTGAAATTCCCTTGGTCCTACAAGTTTATGGTTCTTATTCTCATCATAATAACATGACAGACAGAAAAAACAACAAAAAAGAAACCAAGTAGAAGAAGAACATCTGCCAATGAACAGAAATTGGAATGCAAAATTCACAGAATAATTGCCACGCAAAAAAGAGAGAAAATGGAACCTTGATTTCTCTAGGTATAGGTTCTTGTGCCCACCACTTGGTAGCTTTTCGGTTGTTATGGTTCTATTGCTCTTATCCCATGATGGTTATCTTGGAAAGTAGGCACAAACTTTTTGAAGAATATATTTTTGTGGAAAGCTTTGTAGGACAGAGAAATCAACAAAAGGAAAGCCAAAGAACAATTGCTAAGCTACGGCTACATATTTTATTTTTATTTTTTATAATAAATTACTAGGTCTTTCATGCAGCACAAATTAAAGCATCTCCTATCTCTTGGTGATTTCCCCAAAATGGTTTTCTGAATTTTAGTGTCGTTTCAAAATGATAGGCATGACATATGTATGGAAAGACATACCAAAATCTCCACTCGTCAACTCTCCTTAACCCCTTCGTTTTTCATTCGTTTTTTTCTCTCCCCTTAATCTCTTTTTCTTCTCTTTTGCCAGTTTTTGTCCTTCAAAATTTGTAATTAGTTCTACTCTTGTTGGTAAATTTATCCACCGTTGATGGTAAGAAATTATATAACAATATTTCTAATGTCTTCTATATTTAATTGTATGTATGTACCGGTTAGGATCGGGAACCCGGATAGTGCGAAATATAGCCAAATAACGGTATAATGGCAATAACAAAGACAATGAAAGTTGATAACAACGATAATTAAAGTAGATAAAGAAGACACAAATTTAACGTTGTTCGGTCAAAATGACCTACGTCCACAAGCGGAGAGGAGCAATTTACTATAATAATAAGAGTACAAAAGAGAGTACAAAATTAGAGTAAACACTCTAATTAATCCCAAATACCCTAAGAGAATAACCTCACAAGATCACTCTAAAGAAAGGGTTCACACAAGTGCTTCCCAACACTAACTCTCATACAAAACACTCTTAATAAATGAAGAAAGGAAGAAACAAGAATTGAAGACAAGTCTTGTTGGTGTGTCTAAAATGAACTAATTGACTTCCCTTTTATAGGCAAAAAAGTCTTGGCATCTTAGGTGTAAAAGAAGAGATACAACTTGTGCAAATGATGTCCACCACATAATGCAATATTTTTGGGTCCCAAAGAATATTGCCAACAAAGTCTACACTTTGCAAAGATACTTATGCTTATGTGAGATGGACTCCATTAGCCAAAATATTGGCCATAATTACAATACCTTTTATTGCTTTGTAACGGTTTACCCTTAAAATGAGTAACAATTAAATTTATATGCAGTTTAAAGGATACATGATTTAATTTAACACAAATGATCTAAGAACAACAAATAGTTAAATTAAAGGGAAACAAAATGATCAAACCAAACGTGATAGAACAATTAAGCCTGGATTTATATTTGATTGCTGAAACTGATTCCGATCGAGCCCTCGAGATGAGCTTGGTTGCAATTAAAGAAATGAATAGTACTTTGAACAATATCTAGAAGACAAAAATAATTTTTTTTTGTTTTGATATGCATGCCAACAGTAGTTGAAAAATAAAAATGTTCCCCCCTTTATATAGTAGGGGAGTTTCAATCCTTGTACAAGTCTAAATAAGGTAAAAATCTTTCTCTCCTAGTAAATCATGATCCGCAGTTAATATCGGGCGAGATTCGCGCCGTAATATCTGGTTAATGACGGATATTTTGGCCCATCGTTCGTCCTCGCTAACCGTCTTCCCTTTAGTCTCAATGCTTTATTTTGCTCGAGCTTGATTCTTCCCATGTTTGGCCATGTTCGATTCTTGGTATGTCATTTGCCCC
>AWOL01S0054368.1:23304-59681 GCA_000715115.1 Nicotiana otophora | reverse complement strand
CCCCCCCCCCCCCCCCCCCTTCGGGCGCTTCTCAGGATGAGCTCAATTGCAACTAAGAAATAAATAGCTGAAGAACACTTTGAACAATAGTTAGAAGACAAAAATATTTTTTTTTACTTTGATATGCGTGCCAACAATGGTTGAAAAATGAAAAGGTTCTTCCGTTTATATAGTAGAGGAGTTTCAATCCTAATATAAGTCTAAATAAGGTAAAAGTCCTTCAATTCTAGTAAATCATAATTCGCAGTTGATATCGGACGAGATTCGACCCGTAATATCTGGTTGATGACCGATATTTTGATCCCCCGTACATCCTCTCTAACCGTCTTCCCTTTAGTCTCGATTCTTTATTTTACTCGAGCTCGATTCTTTTCATGTTTGGCCATGTCCGATTCTTGATGCGTCATTCGTCTCCCCGGGCTCTGATCTGTGGGAGCCCTCGGCTTTACCCGAGCCTACGTTGAACCACGTCATCTCCTATTTCTTCATCGAAAAATCAGGAATAGCTTTATCTCCGATTTTACCCGTACATAGTTACATAACCAAAAACAAATTAGAATAATATAATTTCATTATAATTAAATCGTGTAGTCATCATTTGATTAAATGGCTTAGAAGTATTATAATGCAGTGGATGAAATAACCCAACATCTTCCATATCTCTTTTGGAAGTCCTTACCCAATCCGTGTGGAACAACGTTATAAATATATTACTCAATATCCTCGTGCATATGGATCGATCGACTGTATAACTCGACACACCTTGGTGTATGTGGCCATTCAAATTTATAATTGTTTACCCGTAAAACGTTATATTTGAATTTGTAACATGGTTTATAGACAAGCGAATCGAATCGATTCTAAAATGATAAATAAATTAAATAAAATGCAAGACTTAGTATTAAAATTGAGATAAAGCAATAGATAGCTTGGTTCCGGGAACAGAGCTTCCGAAGGCAGTAATACAAATATCAATAGACAAGAAATAAAGTATTATTGAGCTTTTGAATAATATATAGCATAAGTTTGTCAGAAAATTCGTGTCGTTACATTGGCTGTTGAAGTCACTATTTATAGTTGTACCTAGGGAATAAGGTCCTAGGATCAACCGAAGTTGCTGCCCCCGGTCTTGGTTTCCATCTGTCTCGCTTTCCGTCTGTCTCCGATTCTACGTGTCGCTCTATTATACGAGTATTTAATATGAACCGATTGTACCCTATATAATAACTCAACAACCTTCCATATGTGTAACGTTAATTATACTGCAAACTTATGAGTGTGAGAATGAGCTCACAAAATATTGATGTAAAAATAGCACGGGCTAGCCAGTTTTCGGACTGTTCATTCAAAAATAGCCAACGTTTGCAAAGTCATTGAAAAATAGCCACTATTTTGCTGCAACACGGAAAGTTCCAGTATAATATACTGGAAATCAGTGCACCTGTGTATGAACTTCCAGCATATTATGCCGGAAAGGTATATTATACTGGAACTACAATATATTATGCTGGAGTTCCGGTATACTTATGCTGGAACTCTAGTATAATATGCTGGAGTTCCAGTATACTGATGTTGGAATTCCAGTATATTATGTTGGAGTATTTTCCGAATTTTGAACAGTGTTTTCGTTCAAATTTATCTTTACATGAAAAGTGGCTAAATTTCGATTACTTTTGAAACTGCGGCTATTTTTGAATGACTACTTGTAAATATGGCTATTTTTGAATTTCTCCCAATATTGACACCATAAAAAAGAATTTAAGCTTCTAATTCAGAACATTAAAATAATGGACGGAGTAACCTAAACCCGCTAAAAATATAACTCGAAACTTACCCTATCTTTTTTTTCAAGATGCACGGAATATTTAAACTAAATTCGGACATAAGTAACTAGCTTTTATAATTGCATGCTAATAGCCAATAGGTTGAAACAAATAGGACCATTACATTTTCAGTGGACACGATAGAAAGGTAAACACTGTTTATATTCCATAAAATAAAAATGATAAATTATGTGAACCATTGAAAAAGCACCTCAACTCAACATCAACTTGAATTCCAACATGATAGGAACCATTTTGGTCCTTATAGGATAGAACTTATAAGAGTTGGACCATAAAGGCTATTTAATAGATTTGAAGCACTCATTCAAAACTAGAATAGATACCTTACATGATGGTGCACAAGCAATAGTCATTTTCAAACGTTCAGCTCGTTCTGTTATGATATTATTTTTATTAGGTTGTTTAAAAAATATTTTTTTATATGTAAAAATAATAATAAATTTAAAATTTTCATTTTTCCTTTGTGACATACATATTTTTAAAAACACAGAGATATTGCGGCAAACCACAAATTTTAAAATCTTTTCTTTTTTTATTTAACTCCATCCTTAATCAAATTAAACTACTCCACAATAATAAAAACAAAGAGAGGATATGTACTAAAGTTCTTCACTTTGTCTCTCTTTTCATTACACATGCAAAAATTACTACGGAAGGATCGGAATCCAAACAATAGTATTTCGATAAGATCTGCTTTTCCATTCTCTGAAATAGGGGCGGTCCGGCGAATTTTGTGGCCTAAAGGCAAACTTTATGAGGAGCCTTAACTTTTTTTAAAACAAAGAATCATTATTTTTTATTTAAAGTCTAGTTTTTAAGCTTTTTTTTTAGATGCAAAGTTATTAATAATTTTCTTGTAATCAATTTCTCTTCATAATTGTTTGTCAATTGATAATATAACTAATCCATTTAATCTCTAATGAGACGTTTGTCACGACCCAAAACTCGACCCGGCAAGCCGACATCTCACACATACTAACATTTTTAAAACTAAAATATGCGGAAGTTTAGATAATTAAAAATTTCGCAAATGCTGGATATGAACCTCAAAATCAAAAAATAAATCCTACCAAAAGATATGGGTATCACAGAGTACATGAGCATCTATATATATAACAACATAGTCTGGTACAATGTCTGAAAAGTAAGACAAAATACGTAAAACTTAAAGATAGAGAAAGGAGGATCAAGTTCTACAGACGCCAATCAGCTACCTCGATGATCTCCGAACAGGTAGACTCCACGATCAACAACCAACGTGCTTGGAAATGCCCGAATCTGCACATGAGGTGCTGGGTGTAATGCGAATACAACTAACTGAGTAAGTATCACAAATAAATAGGGCAAGGTAAGAGAAGTTTAATTTGTAAAAGTTGCTAGTTAAATCAGTACAATTCTATCCTTTTGATTAACATAATATGAGATTTAAAGCTAGCCCATAAGGCTTCGTGGTACAATATGTGTGTGTGCATATGCACTGATTCTCAAATACCCTGCTCAACAGTATTATGGCATGTAGGGAAAAGAAAATAAGTAAATCAGATAAATGGTTAAAAAAACTACAAATTTCACACACTGCACAGACATGGTGATACGCTCATATTTCCACTTCGGAATCTCAAACCTCTGAAGAAATTCGCCCGGTCTCTGATGCTCATACTTCACCTGCTGATAGTTAAGGCAACGAGCTACAAACTCCACTATGTCCTTCTTCATTCTCCTCCACTAATAATGCTGCCTCAAGTCCTGGTACATCTTCGCGACACATGGATGAATGAAATAACGCGAACTGTGGGCCTCCTCAAAAATCAACTCACGTAGCCCATCTACATTAGGCACACAAATACGACCCTTTCATCCTCAACACCCCATCATCCCCAATAGTGACATCTCTGGTATCACCGTGCTGAATAGTGTCCTTAAGGACAAACAAATAGGGATAATAATATGCTCTCTGATGCGATCATATAAAGAAAACGGAGAAATCACACAAGCTAGAACCCGATTGGGCTCCGAAATATCTAATCTCAGAAACTGGTTGGCCAAGCCCTGGACATCAACTGCAAGAGGTCTCTCACCAACATGAATGAATGCAAGGCTACCCATACTTACCGCCTTTCTACTCAAGGCATCGGCCACCATATTGGCCTTTCCGGGATAATACAGAATGGTAATATTATAGTCCTTTAGCAGCTCCAACTATTTTCGCTGCCTCAAATTTAGATCCTTTTATTTGAACAAGTGTTGGAGGCTCCGATGATCTATAAATACCTCACAAGATACGTCATAGAGATAGTGCCTCCAAATCTTCAATGCATGAACGATGGCAGCCAACTCCAAATCATGAGCCTGGTAGTTCTTCTCATAGGACTTCAACTGACGCGAAGCATAAGCGGTCACTCTACCCTTATGCATCAAGACACACCCAATACCAATCCGAGAAGCATCATAATACATTGTATAAGAACCAGAAGTTGAAGGAACAACTGAAACTGGAGTTATGGTCAAAAAAGTCTTAATCTTCTGAAATCTCTCTTCACACTCATCCGACCACCTGAAAGTAGCACCCTTTAGGGTCAATTTGGTTAAAGGCGATGCAATAGACGAGAAACCCTCCACGAAACTACGATAATAATCGGCCAAGCCGAGAAAGCTCTGATTCTAAGTAGATGAGGATAGTCTGGGCCAACTCTGAAGTACCTCAATCTTCTTCGGATCCACTTGAATCTCTTCACTGGACACCACGTGCCCCAATAACTCCACTGAACTAAGCCAAAACCCATACTTGGAGAACTTGGCATAAAGCTTCTTCTCCCTCAACCGATGCAACACTATCCTCAAATTCTAGACATGATCTTCCTAGCTGTGGGAGTACACCAGGATATCATCAATGAATACTATGACAAACGAGTCGAGATAAGGTTGAAATACACTGTTCATCAGATGCATGAATGTTGTTGAGGTGTTGGTCAGCCTAAAATACATAACAAGGAACACATAATGACTATAACGGGTCTAGAATGTTGTCTTTAGAATATCCGAGTCCCAAATCTTCAAATGGTGATACCCAGACCTCAAATCAATCTTAGAGAACACTCTCGCTCCCTGAAGCTGGTCAAATAGATCATCAATGCATGGCAAAGGATACTTGTTCTTGATTGTAACTTTGTTCAACTGCCTATAGTCGATGCACATCCACATACTACCATTCTTCTTCTTCACAAACAGAACCGGTGCACCCCAAGGAGACCTGCGAGGCCTAATAAATCCCTTATCAAGAAGTTTCTGAAGCTGCTATTTTAATTCCTTCAACTCAGCTGGTGCCATACAATACGGAGGAATAGAAATGGGCTGAGTGCCCGGCCCTAAGTCCATACCAAAGTCAACATCCCTGTCGGGCGGCATGCCCGACAGGTCTACAGGAAACATATATGAAAAATATCGCACCACCGGAACAAAGTCAATAATAGGAGTATCAGTACCAACATCCCTCACAAAGGCCAAATATGACAAACATCCGTTCCCAACCATACATTGGACCTTCAAATAAGAAATCACTCTGTTGGGAACATAATCTAGAGAACCTCTACATTCGATCCTTAGCATGACATGGAGATAACCAATCCATACCCAAGATCACGTCGAAATCAACCATACTTAGCAATAAGAGATCCACTCTAGTCTCCAATCCCCCAATAGTTACTACACACGACCGATATACACGGTCCATAATAATAGTATCACCTACCGGCACAGATACATGAACAAGTGAAACTAAGGATTCACGGGGAATATCCAAATAATGAGTAAAATAGGAGGACACGTAGGAATAAGTAGAACCAGTGTCAAATAATGTGGAACCAGTGTCAAATAATGTGGAAGCATAATGTGGAACCAGTGTAACACTGAGACAATACCTGTGATCACTGCATCTGAAGCAACGACATCTGGCCTGGCATGAATAACATAGAATCTGGCCTAACTACCACCTGATCGGCCTCTCCCTCTTGGGCGACCTATAGCTGCCTAGGGCCCACCCGAAGCTGGGTGGTTGGGTGGTGGAACTGCTGGTTCCCGAAGTGTATCGATCCTCCCCGACCTCTTCTCGTTTTAGTAGGTGAGGAGCTCTATTGCCCATGTACACTTCTTCAAAGAATTCCAAGTATCTCTCGGCGTATCACCAGTATTTCCTGTCGGTGATTCATCGATTGTATCTCTGAGGCCTATCGCCAGTATCTCTTACCTGTTCGGGTTATTCTCCCATTCTGAAAATAGATCACCAAGTTTAGCATAAATATATAATATTGACCGGGCAAGTTGTTGTGCGGAGCATGAATAAGTTGGATTTTTCCGTGGGTCCTTGCCATCTGAATCAATTCTGAACGAATAATATCTCTATCTGGCTTTGTTATTATTACAGTGTTATCTGCACCCAGCCAGTCAGTAGAGATATGGAGAGAGGGGACTTTCCACTGATACGTAATCGATAACGAACCTGAATGGCCGGTACTATCAGCTGAGAACTCTGCTGTGGAGCTCCACTCAACAATCTAAGGCAATATCTCTTGATATGACCATGTCACCGCACTCGAAACAACCCCTCCTCTAACGGAACTGCTGCTCCTCATAACTCGAGGAACTGCCTGTAGAAACCTAAGCATACGAGGCATGGTGAGAACTCTGCACTGGTGGTGCACTGAATGAAGACTGGCCTGAGCGAGCACTGTAAGAGTCGTGGCTAACAGATTCACCATAATTATCTAGACGAGTCGTCTGAGAGGGCATATAAGGACGATCCCTGTTGTGGTAAGACTGTCCCCCAGAATGAACACCACTTGGACCACCCGAACCTCGAGGCCTCTTGGCCTCCCTCTCCTCACGCTCCTGACTACGAACTATCTCTATCTGCCGAGCAATATCAACCACCTTGTCAAAAGTAGCACCGGATACCCTCTTCCGAGTCATAAGCAACCACAACTGATATGTGAGGCCATCAATGAACCTCCTAATCCCTCCACTATCAGTGGGAACCAACCAAGCTGCGTGACGGGCCAACTTGAAAAACCTCATCTCGTACTGGGTCATAGACATTCCATCCTGACGTAGCTACTCAAACTGTCTGCGCAGCTCCTCCATGCGAGACTCTGGCACGAACTTATCCAAGAAGAGGACAGCGAACTCATGCCATGTAAGTGGTGCTGCACCAACCGGCATGCGCCTCTTATAAGCCTCCCATTATCTGAAGGCAGCCCTAGTGAACTATAAGGTAGTGAATGAGACCCCACCGGTCTCCAGAATACCTGTCGTGCGAAGAATCTGCCGGCACCTGTCCAAAAAGTCCTGGGCATCCTCAGACTTAACCCCACTGAATGATGAGGCATGTACTCTACAAAATCTCTCTAGTCTCCTCTGCTCATCATCAGCCATAACGGGACCCACTTGGGCCTAAGCAGCTGCAACCGGTTGGGCTGGTACTACCCCAGTATCTGAAGTCCCTACATCACCAGCTCTGGTGTATGGGCGACAGATGTCTGAGTACCTCCCCCGGCCTGAAAAGTGGCTGGCACGGCTGGAACAGAAACCGCCTGAGCAAGGTTGGTGCACACAGTCAAAATCTGAGTCAAGGCCTCCTGAAGGCCTGGAATTACAATGTGAGAGATCAGAACAACATACATTTAGTGACCGGAATCAACAAATCTGCATGACAAGAATACAAGAATTTGATGGTTTTCCTAAGGGTTCGGTAGCCTCTTGAAGATAAGGACAGATGTCTCCGTACCGATCCGCAAGACTCTACTAAACCTGCTCATGAATCGTGAGACCTATGTAACCTATGCTCTGATGCCAACTTGTCATGACCCAAAACTCGACCTGTCATGATGGCGCCTATCATAGTACTATGTAATCCGACATCTCAAACATACTAATAATTTTAAAACTCAAATATACGAAAGTAAGTTTAGACAATTAAGAATTTCACAAATGCTGGATATGGACCTCAAAATCAAAACAAGAATCCTTCCAAACGATCTGGGTGTCACGGAGTACATGAACATCTATATATATAACAACATAGTCCGATACACTGTCTAGAAACTAAGACAAAATATATAAAACTGAAAGATAGAGAAAGGAGGATCAAGGTCTGCGGACGCCAAGCAGCTACCTTGATAATCTCCGAACAGGTAGACTCTACGATCAACAAAGGCCATGCCCGAAAATGCCTTAATCTGCACACGAGGTGTATGGTGTAGTGTGAGTACAACAACCTAAATAAGTATCACAAATAAATAGGGCAAAGTAAGAGGCAAAGTAAGATAAGCTTAGTTTGTTGAAGTCACTAATTAAATCAGTACAATTCTATCCTTTTGATTAACATACAATGAGATTTAAAGCTAGCCCATAAGGCTTCGTGATTCAATATCCCTGTGTGCATGTGCACATATTCTCAAATATCCTACTCAACAGTATTATGGCATGCAGGGGAAAGAAAATAACTAAATCTGATAAATGATCAAGAAACTACAAATTGCAAACACTGCACGGACAACTCACGTGCTGAAAGGACAACTCACGTGCTAATAATAGAATCTGCACAGAAAAATCACGTACGACACAGACAACTCATGTGTCAATAATATCAATATATGGATCCGCACGGACAACTCACGTGCTGCACGGACAACTTACATGCTAATAATATTAATATGTGGATCCGCACAAAAAACTCACATGGTGCACGGACAACTCACGTGTCAATAACATAATCCGCCCGGCATAGCCGCAAGCCCCATCCAAAAATATCATACAGAAGTAATGAAGAAAGTGTACAAGTATATCATGAATGAAATAAGATTCTCCTATCCCTAGACTGGTATAAATAATATGCTAAAGTGTAGGCATGTGCAAAGTGTGCTATCGTAGCTCAATCCGAAAATTTCATCAATGGAAATTATTTTTATCAAGTTCGTTCAGGGATTAAACTTCTAAGTAGACTCATCATGGCTTAATTAGATCACATAAATTACTACCACATATTAGATATCGAAGCTCGAAGCTTAACAGTCATTTCTGGGCTTATGGGAGCCCGAGCATAACCCAAACATGAATACACAACCCCGGTGCCCGCACACGAGATCACCCTCACACTTGTGCGCACCCAAATGCACTTGGCTGTTACAACAATTCAGGCAACTAGTGCCTCAACTGAGTTTAAATACGATACTTACCTCAAGCAACTTGAATCACTCTGCTAGCAAGCCCTTGCCTCTTGAATCGGCCTCCGAACGTCTCGAATCAAGCCATAAACAACCTGTTACAATCAACACGAGCTAAAGGAAACAATTCTAGAAGAAAATACTAAGTTATAAATCAAAAGTCAAAACTCGACTTATAGTCGACCCTGGGCCCACTCTCAAAATCCGATAAAAGTCATAAAATCCGGTAGCCCATTCAACCACGAGTCTAACCATACCAAATTTACCAAAATCCGACACCAAATCGTCACTCAAATCCCCAAATCAAATCCCTAGCCTTAAATTCCTAATTTACACCTCAATACCACATAATTTAGATGGAAAAACAATGGGGAAACATAATTATTGAACAAATTTAACCACAAATGACTTACCTCAAGAAACTCCTCGAAAATCCTCCCAAATATCACCTTAGACCGGGTTGGAATGTTCAAAAATGAAGAAAAATCGTGAACCCTTGAATTTAAGGTCCTGTCCAGCCTTTTTGCTCATGCGGAAACTTAACCGCATATGCGGTGCCGCTTTTGCGGAAAATTCCTCCACTTATGCGGACCTGCCCCACTATTCTCTTCGCTTCTACGGTCCTTCCTCTGCAACTGCGCAATCGCAGGTGCGGAATTTCCATCGCACCTGCGCAAGCTCCCCCATTGGCCAGTTCCGCTTCTGCGCTCATGACGCCTCATCTACGACCATGCAGTTGCAAAAATTGCCTCGCACCTGCGACCACTGCACACCTCCATCCTAGGTCGGATTTGCGCTCCCCAGCTCGCACCTGCGATCAATGTTCTGCAGGTGCGATTGCACTAGAAGGCTTTATCTACAACAACCTTCTAAACTCCAAATTCGATCCGTTAATCACCCGAACTCCACCCGAGGCCTCCGGAACCTCAACCAATTATACCAACAAGTCCTAAAAAATAATACAAACTTAGTCAAGCCCTCACATCACATCACACAACATAAAAAAAATGTGAATCACACCCCAATTCAGGCCTATTAAAACTAAGGAAATTCTAACTTCTACAAACGATGCCGAAACCTACCAAATCACGTCTGATTGACCTAAAATTTTGCACACAAGTCCCGAATGACACCACAGACCTACTCAAACTCCCGGAACTCCAATCCGTGCCTGGTAACCACAAAGTCTACCCTCGGTCAAACCTTCAAATTTTCAACCTTCACCATTTCAAGCATAATTCAACTATAGACCTCCAAATCACAATCCGAAAATGCTCCTAGATCACTCAACGGAACCATCAAAACTTTATTTCGGAGTCGTTTACACATAAGTCAACATTTGGCCAACCATTTCAACTTAAGTTTTCAACCTTGAGACTAATTATCTCAACTTATTTCGATACCTCTCCGGACCCGAACCAACTACCCCGGCAAGTCATATAACAATTATAAAGCATAAAGTGAGTAGTAAATGGGGGAACGAGGCTACAACTCTCAAAATGACCGGTCAGGTCGTTACAACGTTGTTGATCTTAAGAAAGATTTTGTCAATTTTGATTTGAAAAAACTTCTTTCCGCTAAAGCAATGGTAACATGAGTTATTAACATTATTCTATAAGCAATATAAACATTTGAAAAAGAATCAAATCTTCTTATTTGATTGAGTATATCAAATAAGCAGTTATCTTCTAATTGCACTATTTTCCATAACATTTTTAATTCAAAAAATAAATCTAAACCATCAATATCGAATTGATTATTATTCTTAAAGAACATTCAAGAATAAGACAATATTCTTTCAAATTTTTATCATCTAGTAATCGTAGTTTTCTACCGCTAAATAGAATCAAAATATTTTCATATGCTTCGAATTGTTGAAAACTATTATGAAGTGAAAAAATAACCTTGTCTACTATGTATAAAAGTAATCAACTCTAAAAGACTCTTCGAGAGATTTTGAGATTTCATTTTCAATATTCTCATCAAATTGTTTCTTCTTATATATCACACGTTTCTTACGAAATTCGGGTTCAATATTCATTTCAAATGCAATTTCGTTGGTAGAAATCATAGCAATTGCAAATCCTTCTTCTCTACATTTATTAGAGTAAGAAATCAAACATTTTCACTTCACATAATATTTTTTAAACTTAAATATAGCCTATTACACTACTAGAAATTCGGGCAAAACCATCTAAAATACCTGCCCAAAGTTGGTCGGTAATAGCCAGTAACCGTCCAAAACGCGACCATTTACGTGTGGATGATATTTTGAAGGTCGAAAGGGCATACCGACCAAAGTTGGTCGGAAATTACTGACCAACTTTGGTCGGTCAGTTAAATTCAAAAAAACAATATTGCCGAAAAAACCGACCAAAGTTAGTCGGTTTTTTTCGACCAAAGTTGGTCGGTATTTTAATTATTTAATTAAAAAATACACCATCTGGGAATCGAACCTAGGTCTATACTGTGGCAGGATACTATTCTACTACTAGACCATTGGTGCATTTTATTTTAAGACTGTATTTTATTTCATTTATACTCTTTCATTATATTTTCGCACGAAAATAACCGACCAAAGTTGGTCGGTTTTATTAAAAAATAAAATTACCGACCAAGGTTGGATGGTTTTTTAAAATGACCGGCCGAATTAACCGACCGATTTTGGTCGGTTTTATTAATATTAAATTTAATTTATTTTAAATGAAAAACCGACCAAAGTTGGTCGGTTTCTTGAAAAATAAATTTCGCGGGACTCAAAAATAGTTTCCCGCATTTTTGCGCCAAAGAATGGTCGGTTTTGTAAAACAAAATTAAAAAATAAAATATTTTGAAAAACCGACCAAAGTTGGTCGGTTTTATTAATATTAAATTTAATTTATTTTAAATGAAAAACCGACCAAAGTTGGTCGGTTTCTTGAAAAATAAATTTCGCGGGACTCAAAAATAGTTTCCCGCATTTTTGCGCCAAAGAATGGTCGGTTTTGTAAAACAAAATTAAAAAATAAAATATTTTGAAAAACCGACCAACTTTGGTCGATTTTTTGGCCGGTGTTTTGACCTACTAAAATTGGTCGGTCGACCGTGGTCGGTTTTTACCCAATTTCTAGTAGTGTTAGATGTAACAAAAAATAAGCCACACATAAATCTGGGGCCTAAAGCGATTGTTTTACCTGCTATAAGGAAGGACCGCCCCTGCTCCGATATTAAGCTCATTTATACCCTAGTTGATGCAATTCTCATATCTTTGACAAAAATTCCCACCCTAAATAGCTAACTTGAGTTGATAATGTTTCTAAAGAAGGGAACTCCGCCAAGGTTGGCGCAAATAAGCATATTAAACTGTTCAAATATTTGTTCTTTATTCCAAATAAAAAATTTGTAGGAGTTAAAGTAGTAAAAAACGTTGTTATTACTAGATAGTGATTCTCTTCAATTTGCTTTTCTTATTCTCGGCCTTCTGTTTTTCTTACTCAGAAAGCGTAACAAAGAGTAATGTTATTCGATTTTATCCCTTTTGCTTGCAAGAGTAGTGTTATTTTCACCAAACGAATTGACCAGGAATATTTTCCAAATGACGTGGCATAGCCACAGATTAGGACTGGCCTTAGTATGCTTTATAATTAGAATTAGAATACTTATAATTAATTAGCATTGGGGAAGGAATGTCACATATTTTAGATCCGTCTGACCCTGTTTATCTTCATTTTCTTCAGGGAGACAGAAATTAGAAGAAAATTTTGAATAAACAAAAGTTGGTTTAAGTCGAACAATATTATATGTCAGAAGTCAGAACCATTAAAAAAAGTAAAAATTGAAACAAAAAGTAGAATATCCTGTACCGCTTGTATACATAAATTGGTAATTTTCATAAATTAAACATTTTCTCCAAAATAATACCCTTTACCAATTTGATAAATTAAATTATGCAACTTAGTAAAATATTAATCAAAATCTAAAAATTCAAGAAATGACCATTTTTAAATTTGTAATATACAACGTTTTTACATTTAGTTATTGCTAAACGATTGAGAGAAAAATACACTACTTCACCTACATCTACATGAGCTCCATAAGAGATGTGTCTTAGTGTTAAAGTTAAATTTCGATGTTGGAAAACGATTGACTATCAAATAGTGACATGGGAATCTCCAGTCACATCAGTTAATAATTTAAGTTGGTTTTTAGCATTTTCCAGCACCGAAATGACTCGTGATTTATGCGTCTTGTACTTTACGAATAATAATTATTGATGACTACATTCTTTTTTCTTTTCTTTTCTTCCCTTTTTTTGTTGGTCAAGTAAAGAACGTAACTTCCATCAAAAAAGTTTTCAAGATTAGTGTTTACCCAAAAAAAAAAAAAAAAACAAAAATTTGATAGAGTTGAATTTATACGTAGTTCTAAGGGTATGTGGTATAACTTGACACACATCGTAAGAGTAAATAGAAATATCGAATATTGGTTGTAAAGAATAAAAAATAAGCAAAGTTGAAAAGGAGATGATTTATGGATCAAGCAAGATTAATCAATCTATGAGGCTAAAAAGGGATAATTCTTCAATAGGGGAGTGTATGATGTCTGATTTAAAATGTATGCCAAAACTTGATATTTACAGAAATATAACCATCCCTTTTATAATGGGGTATCCTATTTTAGATATAATTAAAAATACATAGTGGGGATATTGGTCAATTTCCAGTTTTAACCATCCCTAATTCCCGCCGAGATTCTCTCTTTTAGTGCGACTGCAACGACTCTTGTCTATGAGCTCGATCTTGATCGGACTCGGTATTGATCAATATTTTTCGGTTTTCAGTTTTGGAGCTCGATGCGGGTGTTAGATCGATGCCGACTCGGGGTCCGGAAATAACTTGGGCTCGGTATTGGTTGGCCTCTGGCCCTTAAGCTCGATTCCATCACATCTCATCATAATTTGATTCGGACCCGAGCTCGATAATGACTTCGAGCTCGGTATTTGACTTGTCCCTGAAAATTAAAGCTCATTTGTGCCTTCTTCGGATTCCATCTCAGTCAGTCGTACGAAGACCGAGATCCGTTTCGACCGTATACAATTAGTTTGGTCTATCGTAGTTGTTTTTGGCTAATGAAAGGAATTTTCAATTATGACAAAAATATAAAGAAATATTGCATCAAGGGACTGATCTTAATGATTTAATTACAATAATGTTTTAGCGAAAAGGTAAACAAGCAAATGAAGGAGAAGAGTTCCAAAAAACATAATTTCCGGCATAGCCATCGAGGGCGAGGCTCGGGTACTCCCATAACTAGCTAGAAGGTGCACTATCGTATTTACCTCACGGTAAATGTGATGCATGAGTGGATAATGCATTGCCTCGAGAACGAACCTGCAATTGTTCAGCAAATGTAGATAAAGCGCATACTAGTATTGTATTTATCCCTTCCACAAAACTACATAGTATCGATAAGGTTTGCTTTTTCCACTCTCCAATNAAAAAAAAAAAAAAAAAACAAAAATTTGATAGAGTTGAATTTATACGTAGTTCTAAGGGTATGTGGTATAACTTGACACACATCGTAAGAGTAAATAGAAATATCGAATATTGGTTGTAAAGAATAAAAAATAAGCAAAGTTGAAAAGGAGATGATTTATGGATCAAGCAAGATTAATCAATCTATGAGGCTAAAAAGGGATAATTCTTCAATAGGGGAGTGTATGATGTCTGATTTAAAATGTATGCCAAAACTTGATATTTACAGAAATATAACCATCCCTTTTATAATGGGGTATCCTATTTTAGATATAATTAAAAATACATAGTGGGGATATTGGTCAATTTCCAGTTTTAACCATCCCTAATTCCCGCCGAGATTCTCTCTTTTAGTGCGACTGCAACGACTCTTGTCTATGAGCTCGATCTTGATCGGACTCGGTATTGATCAATATTTTTCGGTTTTCAGTTTTGGAGCTCGATGCGGGTGTTAGATCGATGCCGACTCGGGGTCCGGAAATAACTTGGGCTCGGTATTGGTTGGCCTCTGGCCCTTAAGCTCGATTCCATCACATCTCATCATAATTTGATTCGGACCCGAGCTCGATAATGACTTCGAGCTCGGTATTTGACTTGTCCCTGAAAATTAAAGCTCATTTGTGCCTTCTTCGGATTCCATCTCAGTCAGTCGTACGAAGACCGAGATCCGTTTCGACCGTATACAATTAGTTTGGTCTATCGTAGTTGTTTTTGGCTAATGAAAGGAATTTTCAATTATGACAAAAATATAAAGAAATATTGCATCAAGGGACTGATCTTAATGATTTAATTACAATAATGTTTTAGCGAAAAGGTAAACAAGCAAATGAAGGAGAAGAGTTCCAAAAAACATAATTTCCGGCATAGCCATCGAGGGCGAGGCTCGGGTACTCCCATAACTAGCTAGAAGGTGCACTATCGTATTTACCTCACGGTAAATGTGATGCATGAGTGGATAATGCATTGCCTCGAGAACGAACCTGCAATTGTTCAGCAAATGTAGATAAAGCGCATACTAGTATTGTATTTATCCCTTCCACAAAACTACATAGTATCGATAAGGTTTGCTTTTTCCACTCTCCAATATAATATTTATTTTATATCCTAGTAAATGGAATTCTCATAACTTTGACAAAGTTTCCCACCCTAAATAGTTAATCACTTGAGCTGATAATCTTTTAAGGAGGATTTGGTCAAGGTTTTATAGTTAAATAAGGCGTACATAAATATATTAACAAAAGTAGATCAACTTTGCTTCTAGTCTATGAATCCGTTGCTGGGCACCTTCCGGTCATGAGAAACTTTGACAGTGGGACAGACAGAAGATCCCTTCGTACGGCCTACATGTTATGAAAAGAAGTCAAAAATGTTATACTGCATAAAGTTGAAGATTTAAGAAGGAAAGGGAAAATTTTACTCGCCATGGTTCTTACTCTTCTAGTTGAATATATTTGAAATTCTTTTCCACTCACGGGAGTCTAGTGTAGAAATATCTAAAAAACATTGAACCCATTAGGTTTGGTTTACAACTACTGGAGGAACCCAACTGGTGGGTGAAATGAGAGAAGAGAAGGTTTGGTAAGAGGAGGAAATTAATTTGACTTAATAAAGAAGGATATCAAGAAACCTTACGAGTATAATTCTACGATTCAAGAATAGGAGATGCTGCCGCCGGTAGAATATCTCCAGAAGGGGCGATAACAAACCTCTCCATCCAACCACAGTCATTGCCATCGTCAATACTGGTGACGATGGCATGATGACCATGTTTGCTGAGTTTGATCATGCCTCCTCAAAACAATTTAGGGGCGTAGAGGTTGATAAAATAAGCATACGTAAGGATTTCACCGGCCTAGACACAGGAACCGGAGAAAGCCACTTTCGCCATACCGACAGTCCTACTTGGGCCAAACACACTTGGTAGTTCGAGCAAAACTCCAAGATGATGGGATCACTTTTCTTGCCAATCCTTAAAGTGAAAGGGTACATGTAAACGTATATGTACCCTGATTAACTGAAAGTAATCCTTTTTACTTTATTAGGGGCGGAAACCTCAATGTTGTTCCAGCCACAATCTACTTTCACAACGGGAATACTAGCGAGGAGAATGGAAGAAAGGTATTTACCAATAGTTACGATTCTGTCATTTTTGGGTCAGAGGATTCCTTTTGAATATGGAGATCCGTCTTACAACTTATTTGGAAAGGGATGACTGTGTTAATAGAAGGAGGACCAATATCGGGCTCCTTAGACTTGTTCTTCGTGGATGGGCCGCCACTGATGTAAGTACCCGTGTAACAGGAGGAAGAGAGAGCAGAAGACATAGTGATAGATAGTATGAATATGAAAGTTTTACTAAGACATAGGGAGTTACAGAAAAGCTTCAGTAGAAATCGAAGAAGGAAAGTTTGTAAAAGTGAAAGGTAAAAGTGATAAGAATGGGAGAAATTTATAGTTGACAGAATGCAAGGCCATCATTGCCTAGGTAACTGGCAAAAGTATTTGTCGGATCATAAGATAATGTCACGACCTAACTCCCATCGGAGCTTCGACGACGCCAAACACTACTTACTAGGCAAGCATGCAGTCACAAAATAACTATGAATTTGAATAAACATGATTTAATGAACTTAACAACAGAAATATCATAATTATATAATGAAAACAATAACAATACTGTTACAACAATCCCAACGATCTAATGTCAATGAGTACATGAGCACTACTGAATATCAAAATACAAACCTAATCCCTAATACAATTGTATGCACAATAGAACAGTAATAAGGAGAAATAAAGGAAAGAGAGTTAAGGTGTGTGGACGACATATTAGCTACCTCGAAGTCTCCCAAATACCGGTACCAACACGGCTCTAGCAATAATCACGTCCAGATGTACCTGGATCTGCACACAAAGTACAAAGTGTAGTAAGAGTACAACCGACCTCATGTACTCAATAAGTAACAAAACTAACATTGGGATGAAAGTAGTGACGAGCTCAAAAGAAGAAAATCAGAAACCAATATTAATGACAATACATGTATAATGATGACGGTAACAATAAGTAACTCAAAGGAATTATCATAATCAGCTCATTTACATTACAACAATTTAGACATGCTTCCAAGTATAATATTTAAAGTCCAAAACTGATAAGAAAATTTCATTTACCAGCTAGCATGAGGAATGATACATCTCTATGCCTACATGTCAAATATGCATGTCAAATGAATGATTTTATAGTGGTATTACCAAGTGCTCTCACTCTCAGTATACTCAATATGTTTATCTCAAATGCCCACTTCATCACACACACAATCACTCAGCACTACAAGGGCGCCTTGCATCAATGCCCCTTACAAAATCACGTATAAATATATCATTGTGCCTGTGCTCACTACTGGTACATCAGGCTCCAAATGGGCGGATCCTGTCCAAGCGCTAATCAAAAGCTAATATGGCCTGATGCGGCGTGCAGCCCTATCCTAATAATAATAAATCCAATACGACCTGCTGCAGTGTGCATCCCAATCCAAATAACACTCTCAACATGACACTAAATCCCACTTCACTCATAAACCTCTCAAGTCTCAAGGGCTCACAAGCTTTTATCACTCATCCCAACACTACCACATATATAAAATAGCAACAGCATGCAATGTAACATTGAATGATGAACAAAGTCTAAGATATGATATGCAAATGAAGAATCATGACTAAGTGTATCATTACAATTAAGTCAGATATCCCAAAACAACAAATTAGTCTCATTAGGTATCAACCAAATAATCACATAGCCTAAACATGGTTTCTAACATGAATCACAACTTAAATAATCAAACTAGTAGGGAGAAAACGGATATAACAAGATATAACAGCAAAATAAGTTTCGTAATAATCTAAAAGTCAACTCGGATCATTTCTTCCAAAAATCCCTTGCCTAGAGAATCGGCCTACGAAGACTCGAATATAGTCAAAGCAACTTAATACCATTAATAATAGCTTTAGAAAAAAATCCCAAATGATAAAGCTAAAGTCTTAAATCAAATATGCAAAGTCAACCAAAAAGGTCAACCCCGGGATCACACTCCGGAACCCGAAAAAATTTATAAATTCCAAATACCCATTCAATTACGAGTCCAGCCATACTAATTTAATCCAATTCCATCCACAAATTGACTCCCAGATCACTAAATCTCACTGTCTAACAACATAGTCTAAAATTCCCAAATTTCACATCAAATTCAAATAACCAGGTGTAATAATCAATAGGTAATCAATATATAAAATTTCCCTTAGCCGAGCTCCACAATTCAAAATGAAAAAAATAACCAAACCCTCATTTATATGCTCTGCCCAGCGATTCTCGTAGTTGTAGCTCAATCCATCGCACTTGCGACGCCACTTTTGCAGTCAAAATTTTGGTTCTACAGAAACCACTTAAGTCTTGACCATGTGCACCTGCGGTCCCATTTCTGCACCTATATGACCGCTTCTGCGATACACCCTCCACATCTGTGGATTCCCAGATTCCTTCCAAATTCAGCTTCTGCGGTCTAACTTCCGCATTTGCGGGCTCATAGATGCAGCAACCACCTCGATCTACGGTCTTCCCCAAGTCCATCCTAGCCCGTTTCAGCGACCATCTTTCGCTTCGGCGGACTCGCATATACGGATACCCACTTGTACCTGTAGACTCAGCCTAGCCCAGCCTTATCTGCACCTACACTCCATAGGCTGCTTCTGTGGCATCACACTTGTGAAAAATCCCTCATATTGCACTAGAACTCCCAGGTTCAGCAATCCTTCAAAGTCACAAAAATGATCCGCCAATCACCCGAATCACACCCGAGGCCCTCGAAACCCCATCCAAACATACCGACAAGTCCTAAACCACAATACGAACTTACTCAATGCCTCAAATCAGATCAAACAACATCAAAACCATGAATCGTATCCTAATTCAAGTCTAATGAAACTAATGAACTTCTATCCTCTAAAACTCATGCCGAACCATAACAAATCAACTCCAAATTATCCCAAATTTTGCACATTAGTCCCAAATAATACAATAGACCAATTCCAACTCCCGAAACAAAAAATCCAAACCCGAAATCAACAAATTCAACTCTAGATCAAACCTCTCAACTTTTAAATCCTTTAATTTTCCAACTTTCGCAAAAACGCATCAAATCAACTTACGGACCTGTTTGGCCATGCTGCCAAAATCATCTTATTTTGAAAAGTACTTTTCTCAAAAGTACTTTTGGTGAGAAGCAGTTTGTGTTTGGCTAATTAATTTGAAAAATACTTCTAAGCAGCAATTAGTGTTTGGCCAAACTTTTAAAAACTGATTCTATGTGTATTTTTCTCAAAAGTGCTTTTCAAAAAAGTACTTTTGGAGAGAAGCTACTTTTTTCTACTTCTCCAAAACTATTTTTGCTTCTCCTCAAAAACACTTTTTTTCTTCCAAAGGTTTGGCGAGATAGTTCAACTTTGAAAAAAAAATACTTTTTTTTTAAAAAGAAGGTGTTTCTAGGATTGAAGAAGCTTGGGCAAACAGGCTATAAGTGTCTCAATTCACTCTGAAACTCCTCTGAAACCAATCCAACCATCTCGGTAAGTCACATAACCACAAATGAACATAGAAGAGGCAATAAATAAGGTAACAGGTCTACAATACACAAAATGACAAGCCGGATCGTTACATTATCCCCCTCTTAAATAAACCTTCCTCCTCGAACGGGTCTAGCATAATACCTGGAGTCTCCAATTGGTGTGGATATCTTCTTTGCATCTCCTGCTCAGTCTCCCATGTAGCCTCCTCGACCGACTAACCTCTCCATTGCACCTTCACTGACTCTATATTCTTTGACCTCAACTTTCGAACCTGCTGACCCAAAATAGCCACTGACTCTACATCATAAGTCAAACCCCTATCCAGCTACACCATGATGATGTCCAAAATATATGACGAATCACCACAATAATTTCGGAGGATAGAAACATGAAATACTAGATGAACACCTGGTAGCCTAGGTGGCAATGCAAGTTTGTAGGTCACCTCTCCAACTCTCTCAATTACCTAAAAAAGGCCAATATACCGAGGGCTCAACTTGCCTTCTTCTCGAGCTGCATCACAACCTTTATGAGCGAAACTCTAAGCAGAACCTTCTCACCCACTATGTAAGCTACATCTCGAACCTTCCGGTCCGCATACCTCTTCTGTCTGGACTGAGCTGTAGGAAATGAATGCCCAAGAAGGCCGATATGTCCTCCCGTATAAGGCCTCATAAGGAGCTAACTGGATACTTGATTGAAAGTTGTTGTTGTAGGCGAACTATGCTAACCGAAGAAACTGATCCCATTAACCTCTGAAATCCATAACACAGGCACGTAATATGTCCTCCAAGATCTGGATAGTGCACTTGGACTGCCCGTTTGTCTGGGGATGGAGTGATGTACTAATTCTACCCATGTTCCCAACTCTCGTTACACTACTCTCTAAAACTGCGATGTGAACTACGTTCCTCAATCAAAAATATTGGAAATTGTCACACCATGCAAGAGGATAATCTCCCGGATGTATATCTGAGCCAACCGCTCTGAAAAATAGGAAGTCACCACCAGAATGAAGTGTGAGGACTTAGTCAACTGTCCACAATAACCTAAACTGTGTCATATTTCTTCAAGGTACGTGGTAAGCCTACCACAAAATCTATAGTGATGCGCTCCCACGTCCACTCCGGTATCTCCAATATCTGAGTCAGCCCTCTCAGATTCTGATGTTTATACTTCACCTATTGATAATTCAAACACCAAGAGACATAAGCAACAATAGTTTTCTTCATTCTCTTCCACCAATAGTGTTGTTTCAAGTCACGGTACATCTTCGTGACACCTGGGTGAATGGAATAGCGTGAGTTGTGAGCCTCCTCAAGGATCAAATCTCTCAACCCATCAATATTTGGAACACAAATCCGGCCTTCAAGCTACATAACACCATCATCACCAATCACAACCTCCTTAGCACCACCCCGTTGAACTGTGTTCCTCTACACCATCAAGTGAGGATCATTAAACGAATGAGCCATGATACGCTCCAATAACGATGACTGAGCCACAACGCAAGCAAGAACCCGACTAGGCTCTGAAACACCCAATGTCACAAACTGATTGGACAAATCCTAAACATCCCTGGCTAGTGGCCTCTCTGCTACCGATAAATATGCCAAACTGCCCATACTCTCAGCCTTCCTACTCAACATATCGTCCACCACATTGGCCTTCCCCGGATGATATAATATGGTGATATCAAAGTCTTTCAGCAATTCTAACTATCTCCGCTACCACAAATTGAGGTTCTTATGCTTGAACATGTGCTGGAGACTTCGATGGTCAGTATAGACCTCACATGGAACATTGTACAAATAGTGCCTCGAAATCGTTAATGTGTGAAAAATGGCTGCCAACCCTAGGACATGCACATGGTAATGTTTTGCATAACCCTTCAACTTCCGAGATGCGTAGGCAATTATCTTACCATCCTGCATCAACACTGCGACAAGCCCAATATGCGACGCATCCCAATACATGGTGTAAGATCCCGGACCCATAGGTAACTCCAACACTGTGGATGTAGTCAATGCAGTATTAAGCTTATGAAAGCTCGTCCTCACACTCGTCGAACTATCTGAAAGGAACACCCTTCTGGGTCAATCTAGTCAAAGGTACAATAATGGATGAGAAACCCTCCACAAAATGGCGATATCCAGCCAATCCAAGGAAACTCCGGATCTCAGTAGTAGAGGACGGTCTGGGCCAACTATGAACTACCTCAATCTTTTTCGGGTCTATCTTGATCCCCTCACTGGACACCACATGCCCCAAAAACGTCACAGAATCAAGCCAAAACTCACACTTGGAGAATCTGGCATATAGCTTCTTTTCCCTCAAAGTCTGGAGTCCGATCCTCAGATGTTACTCATAATCCTCCTAGTTGCGTAAGTATACTAATATATCCTTAATTAATACTATGACAAAAGAATCAAGATATGGCTAGAACATACTATTCATCAAGTTCATAAAGGTTGTTGGGGAATTAATTAGCCCATAAGACATCACCAGAAATTCATAGTGACCATAACGGGACCTGAAAGCTGTTTCAGAATATCTGAATCCCGAATATTCAACTGATAATACCCAGACCTCAAATCAATCTTCGAGAACACTCTAGAACCCTGAATCTGATCAAAGAAGCCATTAATACATGGCAGTGGGTACTTATTCTTGGTAGTAATCTTGTTCATCTGCCTGTAGTCAATATATATCCTTATAGTACCATCCTTCTTCTTCACAAATAAAACCGGTGCACTCCAAGGCGACACTAAGCCTGATGAAGCCCTATCAAGTAGTTCCTACAACTTCTTCTTCAACTCCTTCAACTCAATAGGTTTCATGCGATACGATGAAATAGAGATGGACTAAGTTCTCGGTACCAAGACAATTCCAAAATCAATGTCCTTGTCAGATGGCATGCCCGACAGATATGTTGGAAGTATATTTTGGAAGTCTCTCACTACCAAAATTGACTCAATGGTAGGAGCATCAGCACTAACATCACTAATGAAGGCCAAATATGCAAAACACCCCTTCTTAACGTCATAGTCTTTGCATGACATGGACAAAACCAGTCCACACCCAAATCACGTCAAAATCAACCATGCTAATCAGTTAAAGATAAACTCTAGTCTCATAGACCCCAATAGTCACCACACACGATCAATATACGATGTTTAAAATAATAGAATCACCCACCGGCATAGATACATGAACATGCATAACTAAAGAATCACGAGGAATACCCAAATAACAAGCAAAGTACGATGACACATATAAATAAGTGGAACCAAGGTCAAATAGTACTGAAGCATCCCCGTGGCACACTAAAGTAATACATGTGATCAAAACATCGATAGAAACTGCTCTGGCCTCATGAAAAAACATAGCATCGAGCCTGACCACCACATGATTAACCTCCCTCTCTAGGGCAACCTCGAACTGCCTAAGTCCCACCCCCAGCTGGATGAGCGAGTGGTGTACTAACTGGTGCTAGAGTCATAGATTGACCTCTCTAATGTGCGAGACCTCCAACAAAATGGGGAAAAACCTCCTCACATGCCCCAACTCCCCACACTCGTAGCACCCTCGGCCTAGGGATGACTGCGGGGCCTGAACTGGACCATGAGAACTAGAATAACCACTGAAAAACTTGGTACTGACAAACCCTGAACGAATGGAGCACAGTATGAACTCTGGTCTAGGAGTGCACTCAAAGATGAATGAACTTGACGAGTGTTGCATGAACCGTGGCTAGTTGATCGATCACAAGAAACCTGATGAGCCATCTGAGTGGGTCTATAAAGACGACCCCTGCTATGATGTGACCGACCTCCATATGAGGTACCACTTAAACCACCTGAACCACGGGGCCTCTTTCTCCCCTCTCCTCGCGCTCAAGCCTGCGAACCTGCTCTAAGCTCCTAGGAAATCTCGACCACCTGGTCAAACCTAGTATATGTCTCGGCCTCTCGAGCCAAACTATAGCACAGTCCATAGTTAAGGCCATCAATGAACCTCCTGATTCTCTCACTCTCGCTCTCTCATTGATAACCAACCATACCACATGACGAGCCAAATATGCGAACATCATGTCATACTGAGTCAAAGTGATACCTTCTTAGAATAGTTTCTCAAACTCCCTATGCAACTCCTCTCTGTGAATCTATGGAACAAACCTATCTAAGAAGAGAACTGAGAACTCATTCCATGTAAGTGGTGCTGCACCGGCTGGCCTGCTCAACTCATAAGCCTGCCACCATCTGTAGGCTGCCTATGTTAGCTGAAATGTACTAAATACAACCCCACTGGTGTCCAGAAGACCCATTATGTGAAGAATCCTCTAACACCTATCTAGAAAGTCCTGAGCATCCTCTGACTCTGCTTTACTGAACACTAGAGGATTAAGCCTCCCGAACAGCTCCAACCTCTTTTGCTCCTCATTTCATAGGTGGACCAACCTTGGCCAGAGCAATAGCAACCGACTGAAATGGTAATACCCTTGGCATCTGATGACCCTGATCTAGATGCTCTAGAGTACGGGTGGTAGGAGTCTGGGCACCTCCCCGAGCCTGAGAGGTAGCTGGTTCCACTGGAACCGAAACTGCTTAAGCCAGGCTCGTGTACATAGTCAAAATCTAGGCTAAGGCGAGGAATACTGATAGGCACTGCTGGTGCCTGAGCTGGCCCCACCGGCTCAACAATATCTGGTACATGCTACTTAGCCGAAACAACTAGTGGCTCCATAGGTTGCTGCTCTAGCTGTAGTACGAGCCCAACCTCGGCCTCTACCGCAGCCCCAGCCTCTCGCAGCCCTAACTTGTGGTACTGGTGGTTGTCCGCCTAATCCGTCCGCACGTGTCCTCACCATCTGTGAGAGAATAGAAAAGTCAAGTTTCAGACATTGAAAATAACAAATCTGCACGACAATGATGCAAGAAAATGAAGTTTTCCAATAGTTCGGTAGCCTCTCAAAGATAAGTACCGACGTCTCTGTACCGATCTGCAAGACTCTACAAAATCTGCTCATGACTCGTGAGACCTAAGCAGCTTAGGGCTCTGATACCAACTCGTCACGACTAAACTTCTACCAGAGCCACGGAGACGCCTAACACTACTTGCCAGGAAAGCCAATAGTCACAAAATAACTATGAATTTGAATCAACATGGTTTAATAAACTTAACAACGAAAATATCATAATTATCTAATGAAAACAATAACAATACTACTACAACCATCCCAACTATCTGGTGTTAACGATTACATGAGCACTGCTGAGTATCAAAATACAAACCAAATCCTCAATATAACTGTCTGGACAATAAAATAGTAATAAGGGAAAATAAATGAAAGAGAGTCAAGGTCTGCGGACAACATAGCAGCTACCTCGGAGTCTCCCAAATCCTGGTACCAACAAGGCTTTAGCAATCACTACGTCAAGATGTACCTGGATCTGCATACGAAGTGCAAAGTGTAGTATGAGTATAACCACCCCATGTACTCAATAAGTAACATAACTAACCTTGGGCTGAAAGTAGTGACGAGCTCAAACGAAGACAGTCAGAAACCAATATTAATGACAACACAGGTATAATGATGACAATAACAATAAGTAATTCAAAGGAATTATTATAATCAGCTAATTTACATTACAGGAATTTAGATGTGCTTCCAAGTATAACATTTAAAGCCCAACATTGATAAGTACAATTTATTTACCAGCTAACATGAGGAATGATTCATCTCTATGCCTACAAGTCAATTATGCATGTAAAATGAATGATTTCACAACGGTATTCCCAAGTGCTCTCACTCTCAGGATACTCATGGTCTATCTCAAATGCCTACTTCATTACACACTCACAATCACTCAGTACTGTACTGGTGCCTGGCATTAATGCCCCTCACCAAAGCACATATAAATATATCAATGTGCCTACACTCACTGCTGGTATGTCAGACTTCGGAGGGGCGGATCCTGCCCAAGGGTTAATCAAAAGCCAATATGGCCTGTTGCAGCGTACAACTCAATCCGAATAACAATAAATCCAATATGGCCTGTTGCACACGACTCTCAGGCCCACCTCGGTCATCAACCTCTCAAGGGCTCTCAATCTCATATCACTCAACCAACAGTACCACATATAAAAAACAACAACAACGTGCAATGTAATAATGAATGATGAACAAAGATTGAGATATGATATGCAAATGATGAATCATAACTGAGTGTATAATTATAGTTATGTCCGATAGCCCAAAACAACAAATATAGTATCATTAGGTCTCAACTAAATAATCACGTAGCCTAAACATGATGTTCAACATAAATCACAACTCAGATAACCAAACAAGTAGGGAGAAGAAGGATATAACAACAAAACAAGTATGGTAATAGTCTAAAAGTCAACTCGGATCATGATTACCCCAGTGCACGCCTGTCACCTAGCATGTGCGTCACCCCAACACATCACAAATAACATAGTTCACAGGGATAATTATCCTAAAATCAAAGTTTAAAAATGTTACTTATCTCAAAAGTGCAAATCAATACACCAAAAAGTCTTTGACCCGTGAATCGGCCTCTGATAGACTTGAGTCTAGTCAAAGTAACTTAATACCATCAATAATAGCTATAGAAAACAATCCAAATTGATAAAGCTAAAGTCTTGAATTAAATATGGAAAGTCAATCCAAAAAGGCAACCCTAGGCCCACACCCCGGAACCCGACAAAAATTATAAATTCGAAACACACATTCAATTACGAGTCTAACCATACTATTTTCATCCAATTCCATCCACAAATCGACCCCCAAATCACCAAATCTCACTCTCCAACAACATAGTGTAAAATCCCTAAATTTCACATCAAATTCTCATAAACTAGGTGTAATAATCAATGGGTAATCAATATCTAATATCAAAAGTGATTAACCTTCACTCACCTCTTCAATTGCAGTAAAACGTCTCTCCAAAATCGCCCTTAGTCGAGCTCCACAAATCCAAAATGAAAGAAATAACCAAACCCTCATTTATATGCTCTGCCCAACGATTCACACACCTACGGCTTAATCTGTCACACCCGTGACACCGCTTTTGCGTTCAAAATTTTGCTTATGCAGAAACCACTTTAGTATCGGGCATCTGCGGTACCATTTCTGCACCTGCGGCACGGCTTCTGCGATCAACCCTCCACATTTGCGGATTCCCAGCTTCAGTCCAAATTCCGCTTATGCGGTCTAACTTCCGCATCTGCGGGCTCGCAGATGCAGCAACCACCTCGCATCTGCGATCTTCCCCAAGTCTAGCCTAGCCTCGATTCGGCGACCGTCTTCCGCTTTAGTAGACTCGCATCTACAGATACCCGCCTTCACCTGCGGACTCAGCCTAGCACATCCTGATCCGCACCTGCGCTCCACAGGCCGCTTCTGTAGCATCGCACCTGTAGCAAATCCTTCGCAGGTGCGATTGCACCAAAACCCCCAAGCTCCAGCTATCCTTTAAAGTCCAAAAGTGATCCGCCAATCACCCGAATCACACCCGAGGGCCCCAGGACCCCATCCAAACATATCAACAAGTCCTAAAATACAATACGAACTTACTCGAAGCCCCAAATCACATCAAACAACAATGACAATGACAATAACAACAACAATAATAATCCAGTGTAATCCCACAAATGGGATACATTAAACAACATCGGAACTACGAATCGCACCCTAATTCAAGCCTAATGAAACTAATGAACTTCTAACTTCTAAAACTCATGCCGAACCATATCAATTCAACTCCAAATGATCTTAAATTTTGTACACTAGTCCCAAATGATACAACATACCTATTACAACTCTTGGAACTAAAAATGCGAACCTGATATTAATAAAGTCAACTCTCGGTCAAACCTTTCAACTTTTCAATCCTTCAACTTTCCAACTTTTGCCAAACAATATCAAATCAACATACGGACACCAAATAAACATTCGTACATACTAATAAATCCTAAATCACCATACGAAGCTATTGAAATGATCAAAATAGCATTCTGGAGCTGTCTATACAAAAGTCAAATGCTGGTCAACTCTTTGGACTTAAGTGTCCCAATTCACTCCGAAACTCTCCCGAAATCAATCCAACCATAACGGCAAGTCACATAACAACAAATAAACATAGAAGAGGCAATAAATAAGGGAACAGGGCTACAATAAGCAAAATAACCAAGCGGGTCATTATAGATAAACATGTTCGGCTCATTAAATGTAAGGAGATGTGCATCCTTTCAAGTGTCAGAAATTGTTTAGGAGCTTTTTCGTCAAGAAAATAAATCTTATCTACTTTCTGGTATCATCTAGTTTAGTCATCAGAAAGTAGGGGTACTATCTATATGGGGTAAAAATTAATGAATGGTAGGCAGACGTTCATCAAGTTGACACGTGGCAGTAAAGACATGTATGGTATGAGTCGGCAAATAGCTGGCACCTTACGAGCATGTGATCAGTATTGTGTGAGTTTCGAAGACATTTGAATTGGAGATGAAAGTTTGAAAGCGAGATATCAGTTGAAGAAGGCATTATTCAAGGAGCGTCCGTTACAAAGAATCTTTGCATTCATACTCAACCATTATGCAGCTTTCAAGAGAGGTTCATATTAAATAATAGCTTGATTTGGGGATCTTGTCTCTCTGAATTTAGCTATAAATAGAGACGTTTATACTCATTGTAGGCAAGAAGTGTATGAAAAAAAGGTTAAACTTACTCTAGATTTTTATTAACATCCTCTTTGCTTAATACTTTGTTCTTATTCTTGCTTCCAGAGAAGCGCACTTCACAGACATGCTTGTATTTCTTTCAAGTATTCTTAATTAATTTACATCTGATCTTTTTTACTTTATGTTCTTCGATCAATTTAATTCACGTGTCTATAAACCACGTTAGAAATTCAACTGTACTATTTTACAGGTAAACATCAAGATCTGCACCAATCAAGATTCAAAACAGATTACTGATCAAGCTGTATATATAGTAGAAGACTAAAAAGAAGAACTTATACTTTTGTCTAACCAACTTCAAGCTCTGTGTTCTACTGTTAGTAAACATTGTAACTCAATCTGACTTATTGTGTAATAGAAAGAGAGAGAGAAAATCATTGGCGAGGCATTGCATCAAAAGATTTGAGAGTCTAAGTTGCATAAGAAATTAGTTGATGAGTGAGTAGGGAATTCATTAACAAAGCGTTCTCAGAACATCAAAGAGCTTTGAAGAGTGAACCCTCTTACAACCAAGGGGATTGGATTAATATTCACATTGAATCCAAACCAATATAAAAATATCACTGCGTTATTTACTTTTCTTCCACTTTTATTCTTCAATTATAATTCACCTATTTCACTTAAATTGAAGTCAAGTAACTAGTAAACTAGTCGACTAAAGTTTCATAAAGTGGGACTCAAATATTCAAATCGAAAGATTAGATTCTTATGTTATATATAACTTATAGTTATTATAATTAAATTTTTTATAGCATTTATCAGCACTGAAATGCCTTATGATCTATGTTGTTTGTACTTTATTAATAAGATAATTATTGGTGACTAATGTTTTTCTTTTCTTTGCTTTTTTGTTGTGGTCAAGTGAAGAACTCTCCCATTAGAAAGGTTTGCGTAAAAATTTCACGGGGCACCCTATTTAGTCGCCCATTTTTAACTTGTACCCATTTTATTTTTTCGTTTGCATCCTTATTCGTTTTTTTGTTAAAAGTATTTTAAAAAAATAATTTTGCCCTTCTTTAATAAAAGAATACTTTCTCTCCAAGTATACGACATATTGTCTCTTGTCCCTGTCTCTCTATCGTTCTTCGCGGTTTTTGATTATTTTCTGAAATCAAACGAGTTTTTCCATTGCATTATGCTTGATTAGCAACTGTTTCTTCTCCAACAAAGTTAAGTATAATTACAGGTATGATTTTAATGGTTGCTTTTATACATTGTATTAACTTTGTATTAGATTTTAATTTAGGATTAGTTTTATGATTTAATTTATGGGTTTTTTGTTGATAGTAATCTTAGTTGAATCGTTTTTCTTTTTTTATTTGTGCTAAAATAGTTTCCTAGGTTTTACTTTGATTACTGCATTAGTTTTGTAGGTTTTACTTTTACGATTAGTGTTTTTAGGTTTTTTGAAGCTGTGTTTGTATTTTTGATGAAAAATCTATATATGCTTCAGTGATTGTTGGAGACGTTGAAATTTTTAAAAATTTTGAGACTCAAATAGATGATGCTATTAAAGTGTGAAGTTTATAATACTTCAAGGATATCTTAATTCTAGGAGCTAAAATTTTATTTTGTGTCTTGTAAATGTAAAGTATGTTTTGTCTGCAGTTTTTGTTTTATTTTTGATAAACTTCAGCATTATTGGAGTTGAAGTTGTGTTCTGTATTTGTAAAACTACATCATATTTTAGCTGAAATTTTTGTTCTATAATTGCTGAACTTCACTATTCTTAGAGCTGAAGTTTTGTTTTGTATTTCTCTGAAGTTAGAGGGCTTTAAAATATAAATTAAAGCCAAATTGTGCTGAAACTTTAAATGATTTTTTTTATAATGTTTTGAAGTTATTTTTCCTACCTTTAATCTTTTCGAACGGATGAAATCTACGAAATCCAAATCACCTACAAATCCTAAACCACCTAAAGAACCTATAATACGCAAAGATCCTTTAGTCCCTATTGTTGTACCTACAAAATTAGGGGAGAGGTATTATGAGTTTCAAGATTGGTTTAGCTGTCGTGCTTACTAGAAGGGGAACCACGATTTGAAGGGATTAATTGCAACTTTCTTGACTCCTTCGCAACAGGATAAACTGAATAATGGTACATTTCGGTATATCATGGCTATGGAGAATTTTCATTGCAGCATGAAGTTGGTTCATTGTTTGATTCTTTATCGCATATTCACCAATGACCGAGATTCTATTAGTTTCAAGATTTTTGATTGTGATGTGTCGTTCAACCTTGAATACTTTCACATTATGTGCGGTTTGAAGATCACATCACATAATGTTGAAATCCCCATTAAACGAGAGAGTAAGATTCTGAAGCACTATTTTGGAAAGTGTAAGGGCGTGACCTTGAAGGACATTCGAGAGTATATGATACGGAATCAAATTAAAAAAGATGATGTGAATTTCAAACACGTATGTGAGAGTGATGAAGATGCTGTGAAGCTTATGAAAATTCTTATTGTGGAGTCTATTCTGTTCGGAAGAAAAAATGAATCAATTGTGTTGGAAGAGTATGCAGCTATTGTTGAAGACGATGAATCTTGTCTTAATTATCCTTGGGGTAATGCATCTTATGAGAATCTTATTACCTCAATGAAACATGCTTTGGATAACAAGGACAAAAATAATCCAACTGAGTATACTGTAAGCAAATTTTCATATCCATTATGTATTTGGTTCTATGAGCGCTTCCCAGATATTCAAGACAAGTATTTAAAAGATGACGACTACCTTTATGTCCCACAAGTTCCGAGGATGTTAGGTTATATATCTTTAGGAGAGCCTAAATGTAAAGAACTTCATGCGGATTACTTCAGTAATCATGGTGTAAGTTAATGTTTTTTATTTTTTCTTTTTATTTTCTGTAGTTTTGTTATTATGTTGACGTATTAGTTTTATTTTATTTTTCATTAACATACATTTTTGTATTAAACAGAAATATCGGACATTTAGGGTATTGGAGATAATTCCTATCGAATAAGAATTGAATTCAATGCCTTTAATTGGACAATTACATATGCAACAACAGTCGTTTGAAGGAACTAAATCCGGTTCCTTCAACTGGTGAATCGCCACGTAGTCGGAGTCGATCAAAAGAAACCAATCGAACTCCTATAATTGGAGAATCACCTCGTACCCAGAGTCGTTCTAAATGTTCTACAATGGCGTTTGATGATGAATTAATTAACACAATATGTCGTGTAAGTTTTTCTCTGTGTGTTTTTAATCTAAAGTTTTTCATACTTTTCTTTGCTTAATTATAGGATGTTTTTATTCTGTATTTTGCTGAACTTCAGCATTATTTTTTGAGCTGGTAAAACTCCAGCATGTTTTGTCTGCAGTTTTTGTTCTGTTTGTGATGAACTTTAGCATTCTAGGAGCTGAAGTTTTGTTTTATATTTTGTAAAAGTAAAGTATGTTTTGTCTCCAATTTTTTTTTTTGTTTTTTATAAACTTCAGTATTCTTAGAGTTGAGGTTGTATTCTGTATTTGTAAAATTACAATATGTTTTGGCTAAAGTTTTTGTTCTGTATTTGCTGTACTTCAGTTTTCTTAGAACTGATGTTTTGTTCTGTATTTGCTGAATTTCAACATTCTTAGAGCTGAAATTTTGTTCAGTGTTTTTATTTTCTGAAATTGTTGTGTTGTTTCTATTTCTATACTAGAGGGTAACAAGGGAGGTTAAAAACCACGCAACAGAAGAAAGATGCATGATCGCGAAAGAAGTTATTCAAGAGTTTCGACGGGATGAGCTATCTGTTATTGTGGGCGAGGTTGTGAAAAAAGTCAAGTTAGGCTTATTTACAGAGAAGCCTTTTTTCCTGCTAATGTTATTCTTTTATTCAGAATAATCATTGTTAGTAATTATTTATAGGAATATTTTGATAAGAAGTTTGAAGAATTGTTTGAGATTGTCGACAAGTCAAAAGGAAGAGATGATGGCGATGCAGATTTTGAATTCATGAACTATCGACAATGTGATAGGATGAACGACTCCTTCGAACCTCAATCTGAAATTAATGCTGGTCATGATGGACTGCATAAAGTCGCAGATAAAAATGTAAGAGGTGAGGAAGCATCTCTTGAAGGCCAAGTTCAAGTATTCGAGCAAGTTCAATGCGTTGAACGACAAGTTGAAGCAAAATATTCTAGTGTTGATAGACTGAGCAAAGTTGCTGGATATGATGAACAGTTATCAATTGAGAATGTAGGAAGCAAGAAAGGTGCAAATGATGAAGTTGTCGGTACCGAAGACCATGTACCGAGTTGTGATTTGTGTACTCCTATTGCAAAAGGCAATGTGTTTGCGGATGCAGATGATGAAATGGTTAGTACTGAAGAACACACACCGAGTGATGTGAGTACTCTTATTAGGAAAGGCAATGCGTTTGTGGAAGCATTAGCTATTTGCCAAGAAATGTTAGGTGCAGAGACACAGGAAGTTGTCACTACAGGTATAAATATGTCACGACCCAAAATTCACCTAGTCGTGATGATACCTAACTCAACCTGTCAGGTAATCCCATTAACAACTATCCAATTTAAATGAGATTTATTAAGATAAGAAATGAAAATACAATTGCTTTTATACAAGAATTTCTCAAGGACTGATAGTACAAATCATGAGCTTCTAAGATTAGAATTTACAAAGCTGGTATGAAATAAATATATCATATATTCGAAATGTACATAAATAGATATTTTATAAATCTAAGGCTACCATGAACAAGAGACAGTTACAACTGGAACACATGTACGTCTTCAAATTCAGCTCTCGTCGATCACAGTAACATCAGCATCCAACATCTACACGCAAGGTGCAGAAATGTAGTATACGTACAACCAACCACATGTACTCAATAAGTAACAAACCTAACCTTAGATTGAAAGTAGTGACGAGCTGAAACACAGGTTGGGGTCCAACACCAATAGCCAACAATATGTCATAACAGCATAATAGAAGTAATAAAAGAAGTAGCTCAAAAATAAAATGCTCAGCTCGTTCACAGTTCCAGAAAAAATAGACATGCTTTTCAAGTATATCAGTAAAAACCCAAATCCTTTACCAAAATCACCAATTTATGAGTAAGTTTGAAAAACTGTGATTTTTCCCAAAACATTCAACAGGTAAATGTTTCATTTTCAAATGGCATGAGGGAAGTACATCTCTATGCCTACATGTCAATATGTATGTGAAGTCATGAATGACGCAATGTCATACAACATGAGGAAAATACATCTCTATGTCTGTATGTCAAGTGTGCATGTCGAATGCAATGCAACTCAGTGATAACCATATGCATACTCTTAGAGTATCAATTCACTCAGTCCTCCCAGTCGCTCAGTCTTCATAGTCACTCAGTCCTCCCAATCATTCGACACTCATATTCAATAGGTACTTGCGCTCACTAGGGGTGTGTGCAGACTCCAGAGGGGCTTCTTTAGCCCAAGCACTATAACAAACCAATCATGGCATAAATCAATAAAACATGATGTGGCGTGCAGCCTGATCCCATCATAATCCTCACTATCAGGCCCTCGACCTCACTCAATCACTATTCTATCCAGTCTCTCGGGCTCACAATGTCATGAATATTAGCCCAAAAATGATGATGTGATGTATCAATAAATGGTAACAGAGACGTAGATATGATATAAAAATGAATGTGTATGAGTGAGTATGTAATTGCAATGTAAGCAAATAACTCAACAACAAAAATGACCTAAGTGGGTCCCGACAGGATAAACATATAGCCTAGACATGGTTTCTTACATGAATCACAACCCAATTACTCTAGCACGTAGAGATTTCATAGATACAAATAAGATTAGGTGACTACACAGTACCACAGAAATAACCGAGCCACAATTCACATGGTGCACGCCCACACGCCCGTCACCTAGTATGTGCGTCACCTCAACACCAAACACATAACACGTAATTTGGGATTTCATACCCTCGGCACCAAGTTTAGAAATGTTACTTACCTTGAACAAGCTAAATCCAAGGACGAGCAAAAGCAATTAATCCGACCTCCGAACAGCTCGAAACTAGCCAAAAGCAACTAAAATACATCAATTAATGCCAAAGGAAACAAACCCAATCGATAAAGGTCGAATCTTTAATCAAAAGCCAAAAATCAACCCTAAAAGTCCAACTCGGCCTGCACCTCGGAACTCGACGAAACTTATAAAATCTGACAACTCATTTAGTTGTGAGTCCAACCATACTAGTTTCACTCAAATCCGACTCCAAATCGACATTCAAAACTCAAAAACTCACTCTATGAAACTTTAGACTAAAATCCCCAATTTTCTATTTAAAACTCATAATCCAATTACCAATTCCTTGTGATGAAATTTTCCTCCAAAATCACCTCAATCCGAGTCACACATCTCAAAATATTATAAAAGAACCCAAAACCTCGATATATAGCTTCTGTCCAGCATTTCCGCATATGCATTCAAGTTGTCGCATCTGCGACCACCGCTTTTGCGGAAAAATCTCTCTTCTGCAAAGCCCTATGAAGACCAGCCCTTCCGCACTTGTGGAGTTTTCCCGCTTATGCACCACACGTCGCTTCTGCAGCTAGACTTGCGCTTCTGCAGATGTACAGATGCACCCTTAAGTCTTCTTCTGCGATCATTCTTGCCCAAGTCTCACCTCACTTCTGTTACCCCTTCATCGCTTCTGCAACCATCGCACCTGCACGAACCAGCCGTAAGTGCGATCACACCAGGTCAAGTTCCTCTTCAACAATGCAACAAGAAATGAAATGATCTGAACCTCATCTTAAACTCACCCAGGCCACCTGGAACCCCGTCCGAATATACCAACAAGCCCTATAACATAGCGCGGACCTACTCGAGGCCATCACACATAACAATATCAAAGCGACGAATCACACCTCAAATCAAACATAATGAACTTTTAACTTTTAACTTCCAAAACTTGCGCCGAAATATATCAAATCAACTCGGAATGAACTCAAATTTTGCACACAAAGTCCCAAATGACATAACTAGGTTATTCTAATTTTCGGAACCACAATATGAATCCGATATCTACAAAGTCAAATTTCGGTCAAACTTATGAACTTAATAAACCTTCACCTTTCGAACTTTTGCCAATGAAATATCCAAATATAAATTCGGGCATACGCCCAAGTCAAAAATCACCATTCGGACGTAACAGAACTATGAAAACTCTGTTCTGGTCAAATTCACAAAAGTCAAACTTGGTCAACTCTTCCAACTTAAAGGTTCAATGATGAAATTCTTTCTTCCAAATCGATTCTGAATAACCTGAAAACCAAAACCGATGATTCACACAAGTCATAATATATTATACGGAGCTACTCGTGCCCTCAAACTACCAAGCGAAGTACAAATATATGTGTGTGTGTGTG
>AWOL01S0054368.1:0-22195 GCA_000715115.1 Nicotiana otophora | reverse complement strand
TATATATATATATATATATTTATATCATTAATTCCCCCCGCCAATGAATATGCACTGGAAGTTGAAAACAGTAGTGCTTCAATTGATATGACTTAAAAACTCTTTGATGATGCTACATTGTATGAAGATAGAGTCGATAAAATACTTTCGCAGAATAATCCAAGGCTCCCCGACGATGCCGCACCATTGAATTAAGTTGGATCTGTTGAGATCGACAAAGGATGCATTCTAGCGATAGCGCAGTCGAAGGTAAACGTTAAAGTATTCTATACATCACGAACTTATTACATTTGATCCAAGTTTTTATTTTTAGTTTGAAATTTTACATACTTTCTTTTCTTTTTTGTGCTTTTTGATGATTATTCAGAAAGACTCGATGCAGCCGAAAAAGAAATTGGTGAGCTCATTCGGCTATATGAAAAAGGAGAAATACATCTGTTCACACCTGTTGGCTCACAGACAGGTGTGAAGTGTCTTTGTAGTATTTTTAAAATTTAGTCAGTATTATTTAATATTTTTGCCCTTTGTTTTCATGAAGATATAGGCATATCTGAGGTAATGCAAGCAGATCTATCGATATACAAATACCATCTGTGTTGCAACACTTAGACTAGGTAGTTATTTGCTGCAATTTGATTACAAGGCACTTTTTGCCTAATGTATGTTTGTATCAGTTATATTTATGTATATATTTTCCTTGTTTTTTGCAGATCTCATCTAATGCATGACAACATCTTCTAAATTCTAAGAGAAGGAAGGTGTTCGGTTGTCTTAATATTTTGCGTGACACAAGTGATATCACCAACTTCAATTTATGTTCATTTTTGTTAGGTAGTACACAAGACTGGGTTAGAAGCTAATTTTGTTGATGTAATTATTGGTGAAGAGAGATAAGAAGATCATGAACAGTATGGAGTTGGAGAAGTATCTGTCCCTATGGCTGTTGATCTTTCCTCTATTGCTGGACCGCAACAGTTAGTTGCGATTGAGCAGCAGGAATAACAAGCAAAAAGAAAACCAGATAAAGTAGGGAAAAAGATTCTTATGGAGAGTATTTGGTTGAAGTCTCCTTACGTCATTCCTAAACAAAAGGCAAGGGAGCAAGATTGGAAAGAAGGAAAGACTACACAAAGGTGTCCCTTCCACTATGTCAATCAAGACAACAAATTGATGCAGAGATTTACAGACTGGTTGAAGACGGATGTCGAGCAATATGATTCCATGCCATTCAGATTAGCTGAAATCGATATTCCAAAGTCATTCTTTACTTTATCGAGCGTGTGGGCCTAACTCTAATCTTGCGGATGAAGTAAGTTATTAAGCTTGTTTTTTGAATTGGTTTTGAACTGTATTTCCTAAAACTTCAGCCTTATGTTTGTTTTAAAGTTTGTGTACTGTAATTTGGTAAACTTCATAATTATGCATGCTTAAGTATTTTAGTTCATTTGCTAAAATACCATACTAAAAGATGCCGAAGTTTTGTCCTGCAGTATGTAGTTTAGCAATGCGTTTTTCCCTAAAAACTTTAGACTAAACATCCTGAAGTTATTTTGTTCATTTGCTAAAACTTCAGCCTAAACATGCTGAAGTTTTTGTCTTGCAGTCTCTAGTTTTGTAATGAGTTTTTTCTAAACCTTAAATTAAACATGCTGAAGTTTTTTAGTTTATTTCCTAATACTTCATACTGAACATGCTTAAGTTTGTATCATGTAGTTTGTAGTTTTGTAATGAGATTTTTCTAAACTTCATACTTATGCATGCTGAAGTTTTTTAGTTTATTTCCTAATACTTCATACTGAACATGCTTAAGTTTGTATCATGTAGTTTGTAGTTTTGTAATGAGATTTTTCTAAACTTCATACTTATGCATGCTGAAGTTTTTTAGTTCATTACCTAAACTTATTTTTTACTCTAAATTATATTGTGGCTAAGTTCACATATTTTCTTTTGTTGTTGTTCATTTGCAGCATATTGAAGTGGGCATATATATCTTGCGCAAAAAATATTTCTATCACCTTCCAAGTTATCCAGAATCAAAATTTGCAGTAGCAAATTTATTTTTTGATCATTATATGACTAAGTTGGCTAGTGTTCATCCTTCAGATGAACAGAAGGAGAAAATTAGAATAAGGAAGGAAAAGAAAATGGAAGAGAAAAGAAAAATGGAAGAGAAAAAGAGCAAATCAAAGAGAAAGCGGGCTGTCAAAAAACAGGTGATTGAGGAAGCTGTGGATTATGAAGAAGAAGTGGAGATTAAGGAACTTACCGAGTTTACCTGGTTTATTGAAGAATTAACTGCTGAAAAGGTGCCCACTACGTAAGAGGCATTGACCTTTCATATGGTATCTCATGGGCATCTGCCGAAAAAGTATTCTTTCCATTTCGACTTAAGCCAAGAGCTCGCCAATCATGTACGCACTACTTTCTTGAAATTCGGCACTTTAAAACCAAAACTATATATGTGTACGATTCTTTGAGCAATTCACCATATAAGAGTGCGTTGGAACATGTCCAAAATTATGCCTGGTTGATCCCACACTTGCTCGAATGCTTGAAGTTTGGCACACACAATAAAACTTATGTAGAAAATGCTCCAAAACATTTTACGATTAAGTGGATGAACACCCCTGCAGCAGAACAAGTACGTGTTTGGCATTTGTTTACCATGCATCTTATATTTATCGTTTTTTCTTTATTTTTAGAGTTGTGCTATTGTACTAATTAATCTTCAATTTTTTTCATGTTTGTTTGTAGTGTTGATCGTGGTATATTTGCTCTTAAGTTCCTTGAGATGCGATTGAAGCAAGATGATGTCTTCAAATTCAAAAAATATGTTGCGGTGATATTCAGAAGAGAATTGGCTGCGAATCTTTGGGCTCATGGAAAGTGAAAAGAAGAAAGCGGTTATGAAACTCCAGAAGAGCAACTAGGACATGACTATGGAGAATATGAAAACACTGTATGTGAATTTTTTCATAGAGAATACATTATAAATGAAAAATAATTTTTTTCTTATGTTTTCAATGATGTAAGTGAAAACAAAATTGGATTTGAGAATATATATTATTTTTTGTGAATTATGTGATGTCTATCTTTTAAATTTTAGTTCTCTTCGCATTAATTAGTCTGAAGTTGTCTTGGATTGTATCAAATACTTTTATCTCTTTTATCATGAACATAAGCATGTTTTGTGAAACTTCAACATGTTTAGTGTGAAATTTTAGCAAATGAACTAAATAACTTCAGCACGCATTAGCAAAAACGCATTAGAAAATTACATACTACATGACAAAAACTTATGTATGTTTAGTCTGAAATTTTATCAAATGAACTAAAAAACTTCAACTTGTTTAGACTGAAGTTTTGGATAAAATGCATGACAAAATTATAGACTGTAGGACAAAACTTCAGCATGTTTTGGTATGAAGTTTTGGCAAATGGACTAAATAACTTCATGTAATGACCTGGCCGGTCGTTTTGAGAGTATTAGCCCCAATCCCTTAATTATTGCTCCCTCTATTTAATTTTATGGTTATCTGACTTGCCGGGGTGCTTGGTGTCGGGTTCAGGAGAGTTTCAGAGTGAAATTTGACACATAGTCCCTAAATTAGAAGTTTAAGTCGTAAGAGTTGATCGTAGTTTGAATTGTGCGAAGATGACTCCGGAATGGAGTTTTGGAAGTTCCAATATCTTTGTATGGTGATTTGAGTCTTAGGAGCATATCTGGATATTTATTTGGAGGTCCGTAGGTCATTTCGGCATTAATTAGCGAAAGTTGGAAGATTTTTGGAAAGTTTGACCGGGAGTGAATATTTTGATATCAGGGTCGGATTCCAATTTTGGAAGTTGGAGTAGGTCCGTAATGTCATTTATGACTTATATGCAAAATTTTAGGTCAATCAGACTTCATTTGATAGGGTTCGACATCGAATGTAGAAGTTCAAAGTTTATAAGTACATTAGGCTTGAATCGATGCGCGATTCGTGGTTTTAGCATTATTTGATGTGATTTAAAGGCTTGGCTAAGTTCGTATCGTGTTTTAGGACTTATTGGTATACTTTGTTGGGGTCCCGTGGGCCTCAGATGGATTTCAGATGGTTAACGGAGTCAAATAGGACTTGGAATGACTGTTGAAGTCTGCTGGTGTGAGTGTTCTGGTTTCCATCTATACGATCGCGTGGATAGGTCCGCGATCACGAAGGGTTGATGGTCACTGATGGGAAATTTTCTACGCGATTGCGAGGAGAGTTCTGTGATCACGTAGCTGGAGCAGTAAATACATCGCGAACGCGTGGCTCAGGTCGCGTTCGTATAGAGGAAAGGCATGGCTGGGGGTTCACGCGCACTTTGTTCATCGCGATCGCGTGATGTAGTCGCGATCATGTAGGTTTGACGGTCAATGCATCACGTTCGAATGATGTTTTCCGCGTGCGCGTAGGGTTAAATTGTGGGCAGTATAATTTGTGCTTCGCATTTGCGATTAAGGACATTTGGGAATACTTAAATATTTCAAAAATGAGGGTTTGAGTTTATTTCACAAATTTGATTTTGGGAGCTCGATTGGAGGCGATTCTTGGAGAGATTTTCAAGGGAGTGATTGGGGTAAGCGATTCTTACTTAGTTTTAGTTAAATTCTATATTTATGTCTTTGATTTCATCATTTAATTAGTGATTTGGGTTAAAAATAATTTGGGAAGGTAGGAGGAAAGTTCTTAGGCCGAATTTTGGGGATTTGAGCGGGATTTTGGTAGCAGATTTGTGTAATTCTTGTATGGTTGGACTAGATATCGTATGGGTGTTCGGTATTTGTAATTTTGGTCTGGTTTCGAGACGTAGACCCGGGTCAACGGTTTGGAGCAATTTTTCAATTCTTAGCTAAGATCATTATTTCATTATTTAAATTAGTTTCCTATAGTTATATTTATAGTATGAAATTTTTTTGGCTAGATTCGATCCGTTCGGAGTTAGAAAATCGAGGAAAAGGCCTTCTTATTGATTGATTGAGCGTGGTTTGAGGTAAGTGACTTGTCTAATCTTGTGTGAGGGAACTTCCCTTTAGGATTTGGTACTGTGATGATAATTTGTGATATGTGAAGGCTGTGTATGCGAGGTGACGAGTGCGTACATGGGCTAAATATTGAAATTACAATTTTTGCTACGTAGTTTCCTTTTCATGCCTTAATTTAGTTACTTTAGCATGTTGTAGTCATCATGTTTAGCCTAAGTTCACGTGTCTACTTGTCGTATCTCCTATTTGCATCTTGTATCACATATTTAGTTGAATTACTTGCTTTTCTTGATTTCAGTATTCCTTACTTAATTGTGGAACTCCTTACTTGAAATTGTTGTCCTTGAAATATCTTGCTGTTGAGTTTGGTGTTGAATTGCAAGGTCGTGGTTCTTTTGAGGAAAAGTGTAAGTTGTGAAATATCATTTACTTAGTTGTTGTGTTTTGGCTTTCATGTTACTGTTGAGGTGATTGTTTGGTTGTTTGCACGAGGTTTCTGCCGTGTTGTTGTTATTATTGCACGAGGTTTCTGTCATGCTGTTGATATTATTGAACGAGGTTTCTGTCGTGCGGTTGTTATTGATGTACGAGGTTTCTGCCGTGCTGTTGTTATTATTGATACGCATGCGGTGGTATAAGGTCTGGGTATTGAAACGCATGCGGTGAGATAAGTTTGGATTGATACGCGTGGCAAGCAGGGAAACTACTAGAAGCCATGCAGTGTGATAAGGTGGGATAAACGCGAGGTGCTATTTCAGGAAAATGATTTTCAAAACTAAATGTAAAGGCCCCTGTGGTGATATATGGAAAGTGAGTTATTTTATGATTTTGGATTACTAGGCGATACCTCGGGAGTGCCCCTGTTGATCTTACTTATTTACTGTATTGTTGGTTGTTGTTTCCTTAACATGTAAATTCGTGTTTTCCTTTCGTGTTGAATTAGATTTCCTTGATTCCGTATTGTTACTTTCCGTAAATCCTTTACTATTTCACTTCCATGTTATTTCAATATGTCATTATATTATCTGTCTTGTTTCTAATTATCTCCAGTAGGGTCTGCACCTGACCTCGTCACTACTCCACCGAGGTTAGGCTTTGACACTTACTGGGTACTGTTGTGGCGCGCTCATACTACGCTTTTGCACATGTTTAGTGCGTTGTGTTGCTGCTTTGGAGACTTCAAGGTACACTTACCCGCGTCCGTAGGCCTCGGAGTCCCTTTTATCCTATTTTTTTCTTGTTCATTTATATTTTTTGTTGATAGTGATGTATAGGAGCGTTCTGCACTGTATCTAGAGTTTGTGACTTATACTTCACCGAGTTTTGGGAGATGTGCATGTTGGGTTGCATATTTTCTTTATATATATAGTTGTGGATGTTTTGAAATTTAAATTATTATTATTTCAGTTATTCTGCATGTTTTGTTAGGCTTACCTAATCTTAGAGACGAGGTGTTGTCATGACATCCTACGAAGGAAAATTGGGGTAGTGACACTTTAGCATCTATTAGCATGAAGTTTTAGCGTCACTGTGAAACAACTTCATGCTACATTAGCATGAAGTTTTAGCTTCAGTAATTTTAGTGTGAAGTGTTAGGAAATGAACAAAAAAACTTTAGCATGGATAAGTTAGAAGTTAAGTAAAAACTTATTAGAAAATTATGTATTGTAGGAGAAAACTTCAGCATGTTTCGTCTGAAGTTTTAGCAAATGAAGTAAATAACTTCAGCATTTTTAGTCTAAAGTTTTTAGGGAAAAACTCATTGCTAAACTGCAGACTGTAGGATAAAACTTCAGCATGTTTTGGTATTTAAAAACTTGAAACTTATCTTTTTTGTATTTAGCATCTACCTTTTGTCTTTTACCACCTATTTCATCTTACATTTAATTTTTCTGACCATATAGTAAATGACCTGAAAAGTTACTTTTGCATTTAGAAAAAGTAAATGAAGTCTTTCAATTTGATTATGTGAAAACTTTGGCTTTTCAGGCTGAAGTTATTTTATTACTATAGAAAATATCACGAACCAAATTTCTCTCCACAAGATATCCTGATTGCGCCTAGTCTCTATGACGCCTAACAATTGAGCGGAATAATAGAATATAAAACTGTCAAACCTCAACATATGAAGTATATCAAAACTGCGATTCAAAATAAGTACAACTCCCAAAATCCGGTAGAAATAAGTCACAATCTCTACAGAGAAATACTAAGTGTCTCTATACATCAGAGTCTAATTAAAATAATGAAGAGAAAAATATAATAAGGATAGAGAGGGACTCCGAGGTCTGCGGACGCTGGCAGATGTACCTTGAAGTCTCCACGCACGACTATCTCACTTGTATCTTGCCAAGTAGGAAGAACCTGGATCTGCACAAAAAGATGTACAGAAGAGTAGCATGAGTACACCACAACAGTACTCAGTAAGTGTAAGCCTAACCTCGGTAGAGTAGTGACGAGGTCAGGTCAGGGCCCTACTAGAATAAAATCGGGAACAAGGCAGGAGATATAATCATATAATGAAATGACTGAGAATTTAACAATAAGAAATTACAAAATGGAAACAAAACAACAAATAGAGGTAAACAGCAGGGGCATTCCTGGGGTACCGCCTCGTAGTCCCAAATGTAAATACACAACAGTGGGAGCTCCCGAGGTACTGCCTCATAGTCCCAAAAGAAAATATGCAACAGGGGCGCTCCCGAGGTACCGCCTCATAGTCCCAAAAGTAAATACACAACATGGGGAGCTCCCGAGGTACCGCCTCGTAGTCCCAAATGTAAATACACAACAGTGGGAGCTCCCGAGGTACTGCCTCATAGTCCCAAAAGAAAATATGCAACAGGGGCGCTCCCGAGGTACCGCCTCATAGTCCCAAAAGTAAATACACAACATGGGGAGCTCCCGAGGTACCGCCTCGTAGTCCCAAATGTAAATACACAACAGTGGGAGCTCCCGAGGTACTGCCTCATAGTCCCAAAAGAAAATATGCAACAGGGGCGCTCCCGAGGTACCGCCTCATAGTCCCAAAAGTAAATACACAACATGGGGAGCTCCCGAGGTACCGCCTCGTAGTCCCAAATGTAAATACACAACAGTGGGAGCTCCCGAGGTACTGCCTCATAGTCCCAAAAGAAAATATGCAACAGGGGCGCTCCCGAGGTACCGCCTCATAGTCCCAAAAGTAAATACACAACATGGGGAGCTCCCGAGGTACCGCCTCGTAGTCCCAAATGTAAATACACAACAGTGGGAGCTCCCGAGGTACTGCCTCATAGTCCCAAAAGAAAATATGCAACAGGGGCGCTCCCGAGGTACCGCCTCATAGTCCCAAAAGTAAATACACAACATGGGGAGCTCCCGAGGTACCGCCTCGTAGTCCCAAAAGTAAATATGCAACAGGGTACCACCTCGTAGTCCCAAAAGTAAATACACAACTCATAACCTATGGAACGACGCATTTACAGCAAGGAATCCCACAATTAAATACTGAATATAAGATCAAGGAAGCAGGTAATTCAACTAAGCATGTTGCACAATTTGCAAGTAAGGGTTAAGACATGTAGGCATGCGACATTAGGCTAAACATGATGACTACACAGGCTAGAGAAACTCAATTAAGGAATTTAACGGAAACTACTCAGCAAGAACCGGATTTTTCAACATTTGACCTGAGTTTGCACTTTTCACCTCGCGTACACGGCCTTCACGTATTGCAATTATCATAACAGTACCATAACCTAAGGGGCGTTTCCCCCACACAAGGTTAGACAAGTTACTTACCTCAAATCTCGCTCAATCAATCGATAAAAATGCCTTTCCCTCGACTTTCCAACTCCGAACGGCCAAATCTAGCCAAAAGCAATTACATACTATAAATACAACTACAAGAAACTAATTTAAATAATAAATCTACGACTTTAGCAAAGAATCGAAAAATCGCCCCAAAAGGTCGACCCGGGCCCACGTCTCAGAATCGGGTAAAGTCACCAAATACGAACAACAATTAGATATCGAGTTCACCCATACCAAAATTACTCAAATCCGATAGACAATTCTCGATCAAAACCTCAAAATTCGGTTTCTTCTACCTTTTTCACAAATTTCTCAACCCAAATCCTTAATTAGAGGAAGAATAAATGATATCTTAGTGGAAATTAGTCAAACACGTCAAGAATCCTTACCCAGATGTTTCCTCTAAAAAACCCTCGAAATTTCTCCTCAATCCGAGCTCTCTAGGTTCAAAAGTGGAGAATGAAATCAAACCCTCGAACTTAGGCTTTTTCTGCCTGGTGAATTTGCACTTGCGAACCTACAGCAGCTTCTGCGGTTCCGCACCTGCGAACCCACAACTCTCTTCTGCAGGTGCAGTTCTCACTTAGTCCAGACACGTCCGCTTCTGCCAACCCAAATGTGCATCTACGCTTCCGCTTCTGCGGCCAAGGAGCGCTTCTGTGCACGCGCTCCTGCGGACCAAGTCCGCTTATGCGATCACCAGGCCTTCCTGGACTTTCCTCTTCTGCGACCTCCTCGGCGAACCTGCGACCACTGGACACCTTCTCTAGCCCTACATCTATGTTCTCCCTCTCGCTTTTGCGAGCTTGCACCTATGGTTAAACTTGCGCAGGTGCGATTGCACTAGAACTGGTGCACTTCAGCCATTATCTAAGCCTCAACTCGATCCGTTAACCATCTGAAACCACCCCGAGGCTCCCGGGACCCCATCCGAATATACCAACAAGTCTTAAAATATTATACGGACTTAGTTGAGCCTTTAAATTACATCAAACAACGCTAACAACATGAATTGCACATTGATTCAAGTCTAATGAACTTTAAAACTTCGAACTTCTACGTTCTACGCCGAAACCTATCAAATTAAGTCAGATTGACCTCAAATTTTGCACACAAGTCAAAATTTACATTACGGACCTACTCCAACTTCCGCAATCGAAATCCAAATCTGACCCCAATATTAAAAATTTCACTCCCGGTCAAACTTTCCAAAAATCATCCAATTCTGCAACTTTCGCCTATTGACGCTAAAATGGCCTACGGACCTCCAATTCTACATCTGAACATGCTCCTAAGGACAAAATAACCCTACAGAGCTATTAGAACCATCGAAACTTCATTCCATAGTCGTCTTCACACAATTCAAACTACGGTTAATTCCTAGAACTTAAACTCCCAATTTAGGGACTATGTGTCCCATTTCACTCCGAAACCAAAAACAAATCCTACCGACAAGTTACGTAACCACAAAAAGAAATAGAGCGAGCAATAATTAGGGGTTCGGGGCTAATGCTCTCAAAATGACTATCCGGGTCGTTACATCACCCCACTCTTAAAACAAACGTTCGTCCCCAAACGAGTATATAGACATACCTGAAGTGGTGAAAAGATGAGGATAACGGTTGCGCATATCATGCTTGGTCTCCCAAGTCGCCTCCTCGACTGGATGACCCCTCCACTGATCCTTTACTGAAGCGATGTTCTACGACCTAAACTTTCGAACCTGCCTCTCCAAAATGGCCACCAGCTTCTCAACATAAGATAGATCCTTGTCCAACTAGATTGTGCTGAAGTCTAACACATGAGACGGATCGCCGTGATACTTTCGGAGCATGAAAACATGGAATACTAGATGAACTACATAGACACTAGGTGGAAGTGCAAGCCTGTAAGACACTTCTCTAACCCTCTCAAGAATCATAAAAGGTCGTATATACCTAGGGCTCAACTTGCCCTTCCTCCCGAACCTCATAACACCCTTCATGGGTGAAACCTAGAGCAAGAACTTCTCCCCAACATGAATGCAACATCGTGAACCTTCCGATCTGCATAACTCTTCTGCCTTGACTGGGCTGTACGAAGTCGATCCTGAATCAATTTAAACTTTTCCAACGCATCCTGAACCAAGTATGTGCCCAGTAACCTAGCCTCGCCCAGTTCGAACCAACCCACTGGAGACCGGCACCGCCTACCATATAAAGACTCATATAGTGCCATCTGAATGCTCGACTGATAACTGTTGTTGTAGGCAAACTCCGCAAGTGGCAAGAACTAATCCCAAGCACCCCCAAAATCCATCACACACACACAAAGCATATCCTCCAATATCTTAATAGTGCGCTTGGACTGTCCATCCATCTGAGGGTGAAATGTTGTGCTCAACTCCACCTGAGTACCCAACTCATGTTGTACAGCTCTCCAGAACCGCGATGTAAACTGCGTACCCCGGTTAGACATACTAGATACCAGTACGCCATGAAGCCTGACAATCTCGCGAATGTAAACCTGAGCCAACGACTCCGAAGAGTAAGTAGTAACCACGGGAATGAAATGAGCTGACTTGGTCAATCTGTCTACAATCACCCAAACTGCATTGAACTTCCTCTGAGTCCGTGGGATCCCAACAACGAAATCCATAGTGATCCGCTCCCATTTCCACTCTGGAATCTCTAGTTTCTGAAGCAATCCACCTGGCCACTGATGCTCATACTTCACCTGCTGACAATATAGGCACCGAGCCACATATTCCACTATGTCCTTGTTCATTCTCCTCCACCAATAATGTTGCCTCAAGTCTTGATACATCTTCGCGGCACCTGGATGAATGGAGTACCGCGAACTGTGAGCCTCCTAGAGAATCAACTCATGCAAGCCATCAACATTAGGCACAAACAGCCTGCCCTGCATCTATAATACAACGTTATCTCCAATAGTGACTTCCTTAGCATCACTCTGTTGAATCGTATCCTTAAGGACAAGAAGATGGGGGTCATCATACTGACACTCTCTGATACGATCATAAAGAGAAGACTGAGAAACCACACAAGCGAAAACTCTGCTCTGCTCAAAAACATCCAATCTGACAAATCGGCTGGCCAAGGCCTGAACATCCAAGGCTAAATGCCTCTCTGCTACTGGTAGATATGCTAAACTGCCCAAACTCTCCGCCTTGCCACTGAAGGCATCAGCAACCACATTGGCCTTACCGAGATGATAGAGAATGGTGATGTCATAATCCTTAAGCAGCTCCATCCATCTCCGTTGCCGCAAGTTAAGATCCTTCTGTTTAAACAGATATTGTAGACTTCGGTGATTGGTGTAGACCTCACAAGGGACACCATACAAATAGTGCCGCCAGATCTTCAAGGCATGAACAGTAGTTGCTAACTCGGGGTCGTGGACAGGATAGTTCTTCTCATGCACATTTAGCTGCCTAGACATGTAGGCAATCATCATAACGTCCTGCATCAACACCGCGCCTAGACCAATGCACGACGCATCACAATACACCGTATAGGACCCCGAACCAGTGGCAACACTAACACTGGGGTTGTAGTCAAAGTAGTATTGAGCTTTTGAAATCTCTCCTCACACTCCTTTGTCCACCTGAAAGGAGCACCCTTTTGGGCCAATCTAGTCATATGTGCTGCAACAGACGAGAAACCCTCTACAAATCGACAGTAATACCCCGCCAAGCCAAGAAACCTCCGGATCTCCATAGCTGAGGATGGGCTGGGCCAACCCTCCACTGCTTCAATCTTCTTTGGATCTACCTTCATCCCCTCACTATATCCTACATGACCCAAAAATTCTACTAAATCTAGCTAGAATTCACACTTCGAAAATTTTGCATACAACGTCTTTTCTCTCAAGGTCTGAAGCACAGTCCTCAGGTGCTGCTCATGATCCTCCTGACTCCGGGAGTACACCAGAATGTCGTCAATAAACACAATGATTTTAGAGTCAAGATATGGCTGAAATACACTGTGCATCAAGTGTATGAATGCTTCGGGGGCGTTGGTCAGCCCAAAAGACATCACAAGGAACTATAACAATACCGAGTCCTAAAAGTAGTCTTCGGGATATCTGGCTCCCAAATCTTCAACTGATGAGAGCCCGAACGCAAGTCGATCTTAGAGAACACTCTGGCACCCTGAAGCAGATCAAATAGGTCATCAATACGTGGCAATAGATACATGTTTTTCACTATAACCTTGTTCAACTATCCTTCTTCTTTACAAACAAGACAGGAGCACCCAAGGCGACAAACTGGGCCAAATGAAGCCCTTATCAAACAACTCTTACAATTGTTCCTTTAACGCTTTCAACTCTCCTAGGTCCATACGATAAAGTGGAATAGAAATGGGTTGAGTTCCCGGTAATAAATCAATGCCAAAGTCAATATCCCTGTCGGGCGGCATGCCTGGATGATCCGTCGGGAATACATCTGAATAGTCCCTCACTACCGGAATTGACTGGACGGTAGGAGTATCAACACTAACATCCCTGACATATGCCAGATACGCATCACACCCCTTCTTAACCATTCGTTGAGCCTTAATAAATGAGACAACCCTGCTATGAACAAAATCTAAGGTACCTTTCCACTCTAGCAGCGGTAGACCTGGCATAGCCAACATCATCGTCTTGGATTGACAATCAAGGATGGCGTGATAGGGAGAAAACCAATCCATGCCCAAAATAACATCGAAATCCACCATACTGAGTAACAATAAATCGGCTATGTTCTCAAAACCACAGAGAACAATCAAACATGACTGATACACACGGTCAATAACAATAGAATCACTCACGGGTGTAGACACATAGACTGGAGAACTCAGAGAATCACATGATACACCCAAATACGGGGAAAAATAAGATGACACATAGGAATAAGTGGAGCCTAGATGAAATAAGACTGATGCATCTCTATGAATGACCGGAACAAATACTTGTGATGATAGAATCGGATGCAGCTGCCTCCATCCTAGTAGGAAGGGCATAATATCTAGCCTGGCCTCCCCCTTTAGGGCGACCTCTACCTGTCTGACCTCTACCTCGAGTTGGCTGTGTAGGTGGAGTGGTAGATGGTGCTGTAACCATAGCCTGAGAACCCGGTGGAGCACGCAGTGCCGAGTGGTCTGTGGAGGTGTACCCCTCCTAAGTCTGCGGCAATCCCTCACCACTTGACGAGTGTCACCATTCTCAAAATAAGCTCTCGGAGGACGTGGCTGCATCAAGTGGCTCGGGCCTGATCAGCTAGACTGACCACTGAAAGCATCCCATGCAGGAGGTGCACTAGACAATAGCGGTACATAATAAGGTGCCTAGGGCCTAGGAGTGGCCGGAGCACCGCTGGCGACTGGAAGTGCTTAATGAACAGGGCGACCCACATAGCCCCTACCCTATATGTGCCAAACTCTCGAGACCTCTTGACCTCTCTCTCCTCTCTCTCCCGAGTCAACATACCCTCAAATCTCTTGGCGATCCCCACCACCTGTTGGTATGCAATGTTAATCTCCAACTCTCGGACCATGCTAAATCTCATACTGGGGTTGAGCCCCTCAATAAATTGATGAACTCGCTCCCGAAATATAGCAACCAAGGTTGATGCATAGACAAATCCCTCAATCGGACCACATACTCTGACAGGTCATACAACCCTAGCGCAACTGCTCAAACTCTGAGTGACATGCATCTCTGAGACTTTGAGGAACATACTCCCTCAAGAACATATCTGAGAACTGATTCCAAGTGAGTGAAGTTTCCTCGGCCGGACTACCCAACTAATATGCTCGCCACCACTGATAACTCCTCTAAGTTGGAACGTAGTGAAAGAAATCCCACTAGACTCTGCAATACCCATAGTACGGAGGATATAGTGGCACTACTCAAGAAAACCATGGGCATCCTCTAAAACCAAGCTACTGAAAGTAGGAGAGTGGTACTTCTTGTACCTCTCGAGCCTAAGCTGCTCCCTCTCCGAAACTGCTGCCCTGACCTCGGGCTGAACTGGAGCTGGCGGCTGCATCGGTATTACCTCAGCAACCTGGTCGACCTGGACCCGCTGATCTGGGGTATGGGCGGTGGGACTCTATTCTCCTCCCCTGTCCTAAGATGTGGCAGGAGCAAGTGGTATTAATCCTGCCTGAGCCAAGGTGCTGAACACGCTCAGAAACTGGGTGAGAGTCTCCTGGAGGGCTGGTGCAGTAATAAGCGTCTCAGGTGCTTGCTCTCCAACTAGAGCTACTAGTGGCTCCACTGTAGTAGTTCGTGCGGGTGCTCTAGCTGCACCACGTGGACGTCCTCGGCCCCTACCCCAGCCCCGACCTCTCGCACCTCTAGTAGGGTGTGTGAGTGTCTGGTCATCTGATCCATCTGTCCGTGTCCTCACCATCTATGAGAGAATAGAAAGACAAAAATTTATAATTCGAAGTCACAATCTCGCATGATAAGGAATCAAAGAAGTGAAGCTTTTCCTAACAGTTCCATAGCCTCTCGAAGATAAGTATAGACGTCTCCATATGCCGCGAGACTCTTCTAAACCTTCTTGTGACTCATAACACCTATGAACCTAGTGCTCTATACCAACTTGTCAAGGCCCAAATTTCCCTCCGTAGGATGTCGTGACGGCACCTAGTCTCTATGACTAGGTAAGCCTAATAATTGTGCGGAATTACAGAATATAAATCTAAACTCAAACCTCAACATAGGAAGTATATCAAAACTGCGATTCAAAATAATTACAACTCCCAAAATCCGGTAAAAATAAGTCACAAGCTCTAAAGAGAAATACTAAGTGTCTCTATATATCAGAGTCTAAGGAAAATAAGGAAGAAAACAACATAATAAGGATAGAGGGGGACTCTGAGGTCTGCGGGCGCTGGCAGATGTACCTTAAAGTCTCCACGCATGGCTATCTCACTGGTATCTAGAATGGTAGGAAGAACCCAGATCTGCACAAAACGATGTGCAGAAGAGTAGCATGAGTACACCATAATAGTACCCAGTAAGTGCAAGTCTAACCTCGGTAGAATAGTGACGAGTTCAGGTCAGGGCCCTACTAGAATTAAAAAGGGAACAAGAAAGGAGATATAATCATATAATGAAATAACTGAGAATTTAACAATGAGAAATTACATAAAGGTAACAATACAGCAAATGGAGGTAAACAGTAGGGGAGCTCCCGACGTACTGCCTCATAGTCCTAAATGTAAATACACAATAGAGGGAGCTCTCGAGGTACCGCCTCATAATCCCAAAAGTAAATATGCAACATGGGCGCTCCTGAGGTACCGCCTCATAGTCCCAGAAGTAAATACACAATAGGGGGAGCTCCCGAGGTACCGTATCGTAGTCCCAAAAGTAAATATACAATAGGGCACTCCCGAGGTACCGCCTCATAGTCCCAAAAGTAAATACCCAACTCATAACCTATGGAACAACGAATTTACAGCAAGGAATCTTATAGTTAAATACTGAATACAAGATCAAGGAAGCAGGTAATTCAACTAAGCGTGTTGCACAAGTTGCAAGTAAGGGTTAAGACACGTAGGCATGAGACATTAGGCTAAACATGATGACTACATAGGCTAGAGCAACTCAGTTAAGGAATTTAACGGAAACTACTTAGCAAGAACTGGATTTTTCAGCATTTGACCCGAGTTCGCACTTGTCACCTCGCGTACACGGCCTTCACGTATTGCAATTATCATAACAGTACCAAAACCTAAGGGGAGTTTCCCCCACACAAGGTTAGACAAGTCACTTACCTCAAATCTCGCTCAATCAATATATACGAATGCCTTTCCCTCGGCTTTCCAACTTTGAACGGCCTAAATCTAGCCAAAAGAAATTACATACAATAGATACAACTACAAGAAACTAATTTAAATAATAAATCTACGACTTTAGCAAAGAAACAAAAAATCACCCCAAAAAGTCGACCCTGGCCCACGCCTCGGAATCGGGTAAAGTCACAAAATAGGAACACCAATTCGATATTGAGTTCACCCATACCAAAATTACTCAAATCCATTACAAAATCCTCAATCAAAACCTCAAAATTTGGCCTAAGGATTCTTCCACCTTTTACACAAAATTCTCAACCCAAATCCTTAATTAAAGGAAGAATAAATGATATCTTAGTAGAAATTAGTCAAAAACAAGTCAAGAATCCATACCCAAATGTTTCCTCTGAAAAACCCTCGAAATTTCGCCGCAATCTGAGCTCTCTAGGTCCAAAAGTGGAGAATGAAATCACACCCTCGAACTTAGGCCTTTTCTGCCAGGTGAATTCGCACCTGCGAACCCACAGCCGCTTTTGCGGCTCCGCAGCTGCAGAATTTCCATCGCCGGTGCAGTTATCACTTAGTCTAGACACATTCACTTCTACGGGCCCAAATGCGCATCCGCGCTTCCGCTTCTGCGGCCAAGGAGCGCTTTGGCGCACACTCTCATGCGGACCAGGTTCGCTTCTACGATCACCAAGCCTTCCTGGCCTTTCCACTTCTGCAACCTCCTCGTCGCAGACCACTGGCCACCTTCTCCAGCTCAGCAGCTTCGTTCACCCTCTCGCTTCTGCGAGCTCCACCTGCGGTCAAACTTGCGCCGGTGCGATTGCACGAAAACTGGTGCACTTCAGCCATTCTCTAAGCCTCAACTCGATCAGTTAACATTCTGAAACCAACCCGAGGCCCCTGGGACCCCGTCTGAATATACCAACAAGTCATAAAATATTATACAGACTTAGTCGAGCCTTTATATCACATCAAACAATGCTAACAATATGAATTGCACATCGATTCAAGCCTAATGAACTTTAAAACTTTGAACTTCTACATCCGATGCTGAAACCAATCAAATCAAGTCCGATTGACCTCATATTTTGCACACAAGTTATAATTGACATTATGGACATACTCCAACTTCTAGAATCGGAATCCAACCCCGATATCAAAAAGTCCACTCCCAGTTAATCTTTCCAAAAATCATCCAATTTTCCAACTTTTGCCTATTGACGCTAAAATGACCTACGGACCTCCAATTTAACATTCGAACACGCTCCTAAGACCAAAATCACCATACTAAGCTATTGGAACCGTCAAAACTCCATTCCGGAGTTGTCTTTACATAATTCAAACTACGGTCAATTTCTAGAACTTAAACTCCCAATTTAGGGACTATATGTCCCATTTCAGTCCGTAAACAAAACCAAATCCTCCCGACAAGTTACGTAACCACAAAAAGAAATAGAGGGAGCAATAATTAGTGGTTGGGGGCTAATACTCTCAAAATAACCGGCCAGGTCATTACAGAAAAACTATGGACTTATTAGGCCGAGTTACATTTCTGTTTGCATTTACCACCTACTTGTTGTCTTTTACCACCTACTTATCTTGTTACATTCAATTTCTCTGAACGTAAAACATTAAACAGACCTAAAAAGTTACATTTAAATTTATAGATATTAAATTTATTAGGTGCACCCTTTGGCTATATTAACAATCTCTTCACTTGAATATTTCATAGTCATCCATAGACTTCTATCATATTTCTTTAAATTTATATTCATCCATAGACTTTTAGCTTTTTTAAAAGAAATAATATTTGATGCTAGCAGAAGCAGAAAGCTTACAATGGATGAATTAATGCAGAAGTGGAAAAGTTTTAAGTCTGACTGGAATAGTAACGTACCAATGGCTAATCTTATGCAGGCGTGGGAGCAAATAAAGCCTGATTGGGAAAGAATTAGACCACAATTGTTTACCGATGAATCATTCTAGAATAGGTTGAACCTCAAACGCAGTTGTGAAGGTTATTCAACCTTGTTCGACAAAGTTGTGCAGCAGTTTGATTCGCTTAAGTTTCCCATCAAGGACGACTATGCCAAGATAGAAAATAGCTTGAAAAGTCTTCCTTATCTTATGGACAGAGTAATAATTGAACAGAATCAGTTGTGTGATCAATTCAACAAGTTGAAGTGCAATCTCATAAGACTTTGTGATCTTTTTCCCTAGTATCCTATAATTATCTCTGATTCGAATGATGATGAGATATATCGAGACATTGAGGAGTACTGTTCTGATGATGGTGGTGATGCCTAGTTTTTTTTAATCCCTTTTCTATGTTTTTCTTCTGTATTTTTGTTAATATTTTTTATGGATTTCTTTTGTTTCGTATGGTTTTTTATCTTGTAATATGTTATATAAATAAAAATCATGTTTCTTTTTGTGTATAATATTTTTGAATTTTGAAGGCAGAATTCTCATTTTAATGTAATAATATAGTACGTGTCAACCTAAAACTTCATGCCTTATAAGCTGAAGTTAGCGTATATAAGTTAGAAACTTCAACCTTTTTGGTCTCAAGTTATCATCTATAGCTTTTGACAGTCACACTTTATAGGCTGAAGTATTTTTTGCAAATATTTCTCGTTAATAGGCATATATAAGGCTGTAACTATATCTTTTAAGAGTCAGACTTATCCATGCTGAAGCATTTTTGTTCATTTCCTAAAACTTCACACTAAACATGTTGAAGTTTTGTCCAGCAGTCTGCAATTTTATAATGAGTTTTCCGAAACTTCACAGAAAACATGCTAAAGTTTTTTAGTTCATTTGCTACAATTTTAGACTAAAAATGCTGAAGTTATGTCCTGCGGTATGTATTTTTCTAATGAGTTTTTGTGAAGACTTATCTTTTTAGGCTTGAAGTATTACTTTATATATATGAATACTTCATGCAGAAAGGTATAGTTTATTATTTTATATGTGTGTGTTTTTTATGTGTGTGTTAAAGATATGTTTTTCACTTACAGTTTTTTCTCGCTGAAGTGATTGCGTACTTTTTTAGAATGCAACCAAACCTGTAAGCCGCCAACAAAAATGAGTGATTTGTACTTCAAGCAATATATAAACGAGTATTTTTCAATTCAAGCGCTTATTGTTTTTATTTCTATGAAAAGAATCACATTGCACAACTATCAATCAATAATGAAAGTCTAAATTCAGAATATCTATCTTCCTTTAGAATGATTATTTTTCCAAGGATTATTGAACATTGGAGTATTTTTCAGCGTGTTTCTTGGAATATGGATGAGGTTCTGGAGAACACAAGCAAGTTGCTTTGTGATGCCCAATTTGTTTACAGCGATTGCATTTGGTAGACTTCAATCGTACTGATTCAGTCGCAGGGATATACCTCTTCTTTTGGCTTCTTCCTTGTAGAATCTCTTCGGGAGATTTTGTGATTTGAGATTCTACATTTTGTGGTATATCCCATGAATTTTGATCTCCCACAGTATTGACATGCCATTCATATGTTTTGAACTATGTTTCCCTTAAATACCATTTTGAGCAGTAATTAGAATTCTACAAATATCTCTTATTGATAGCAGCAATTGCGTGTGGACAGGGCAATTCATCAAGTTAGAACTCCAAACAATCACAAGTTCTCTTCTTTAAGTCCACAATACATTCCTTCATTATTTATTCTAAACAACATTGAATCAAGGTTGAAAACCTAAGAGGGAATAAAAAATTTAAAAAACTATATTAGTGTATTATTTCTTCAAAAAGAAAAAGTATGAAGTTTTTATCTCTAAGCAGTAAATCACTTCAAACATAAAAAGCTGAAGTGATTATTGTAATGACCCGACTAGTCATTTTGAGTATTACAACCTCGTTCCTTTATTCAATGCTCAATTTATGCTTTATAGTTGTTGTATGACTTTCCGGGGTAATTGGTTCGGGTTCGGAAGGATTTCGGAGTGAAATGAGACACATAGTCTTATAATTAAAAACTTAAGTTGAAAAGGTTGACCAGATGTTGACTTGTGTGTAAACGACCTTGGATTTGAATTCTGATGATTCCAATAGTTCCGTATGGTGATTTTGGACTTAGGAGCGTGTCCGGAAAATTATTTGGAGGTCCGTAGTGGAATTAGGCTTGAAATGGAGAAAGTTGAATTTTTGAAAGTTTGACTGGGGAGCTGACTTTTTGATATTTGGGTCAAAATCTGATTCTGAAAATTGGAATAGCTTCATTATATCATTTATGACTTGTGTGAAAAATTTTAAGTCATTCTGAATTGATTCGATGTGTTTCGGTACAAGATACATAATTTGAAATTTTAAAGTTCATAGATTTTGATTTGAAGTGCGATTCATCATTTTGACCTTGTTTGATGTAATTTGAGGCCTCGAGTAGGTTAGTATTATGTTATGGAACTTGTCGGTATATTTGGACGGAGTCCCGAGTTGCTTGGGTGAGGTTCGTACGAAGTTCAGATCATTTTCATTTCATGTTACATTGCTAAAGATTTCTGGTTCTAGTTTTGACCGCACCTACAGAGTGTTGGTCGTAGGTGCGGCGCCACAAAAGCGGCAGTGTTACCGCATAAGCGTGAAGGGGAGCTGGGCTTGAGGATTGCATATGCCGGTGCTTGGATGCACCTGCGCAACCGCAGATGTGGTTCACGTGCGTAGAAGCGAGCATCGCAGATGCGACTATGGCCATCACAGAAGCGGCTTGGCTCTCAAATGCATGCCTTTTTCCCCAAAAGCGAGTGTCGCATATGCGACCTCTTATCCACAGATGCGGAAGTCGCTGGGCAGAAGCTTAAATTCGGGGTTTCGTTATTTTTAGCCATTTTCGAATTTGGGAGTTCGGTTTGGGCAATTTTGGAGAGGAATCTTTCCACACAACTTGGGGTAAGTGTTCTTAACTCCCTTATCTGTAATCATCAAATCTCTACGTACTAGAGTTATCGAGATGTGATTCATGTTAGAAGCCATGTCTAAGCTACATGCTTATTCTATTGGGAGCCATTGAGGTCATTTCTATTGTTGAGTTATCTTCTTTCATTGCATTACATACTTAGTCATACACATTCATAAGCATATCATATCTCAGTCTCTGTTGTTATTTATTAATGCATCATATCATTATTTTCGGGCTAGTATCAAGACTCTGTGAGCCCATGAGAGAGAAAGACTGGAGAGATTAATGACTGAGTGAAGTCGAGTGCCTGATTATGAGTGACATTTATGGGATCAGACTGCACGCCGCAGTGGTTATACTGATTTATGATACCACTTGGGCTGAAGGAGCCCCTCCGAAGTCTGCATACACACCCAGTGAGGGCGGTTGATATTATTGAGGGATGGATCTTCCATGGACATGGATCTTGTCCGAAGCATTTTATACCTGGAGAAGGATCTTCTCCATGGGCTAGATTGGCCCTACTCAGTACTGAGTAACTGATGATCAGTTGATGTGTATATTCTGGGATGGATCTTTCCTAGGCCGGATTGGCCATATACTGTACCGAGTGATTGAGCATGATGATTGGAATGTGTGAGACAGTGAGATTGAGTACTCTAAGAG
>AWOL01S0054367.1:12284-23612 GCA_000715115.1 Nicotiana otophora | reverse complement strand
TTTTACTGTTACCTTATTAAGCAGTCGATAGTCAATACACATTCTCAGTGACCCATCTTTCTTTCTTACAAAAAGGACCGGTGCGCCAAGGGTAACACACTTGGCCGGATAAAACCCTTTTCTAACAAATCTCTCAATGTTCCTTTAGCTCCTTCAATTCTGCTGGTGCCATTCTTTAGGGTGAAATAGATATAGGATGCGTGTCTGGCATCACATCAATCCCAAAATCAATTTCCCTATCTAGTGGGATCCCAAGGAGTTCGTCCGGACAGACTCCCGAAAATTCATTCACAACAGGCACAGACTCAAGTGTAGGTGCCTCAGCATCGGTGTCCGTAACCCAGACCAAATGGTATATACATCCCTTGTTTATCATCTTTGTTGCCTTAAGGTAGGAAATAAACCTACCCTTTGGCACTCCATCATCACCCTTCTACTCAATAACTGGCTCATTTGGAAATTCGAACCTAACAGTCCTAGTTCGGCAATCAAGCTTGGAAAAACAAGAATAAAGCCAATCCATCCCCGTTATCACATCAACATCGACCATTCTCAATTCAACAAGATCCGCCACGGTGTCTCGACCACACAATGTGACAACACAATCCCTATAAACCCCCGCGACCAAAATAGACTCACCAACCGGAGTACATACAGAGAACGGCTCATATATTTGTTTTGGTTATATCCCAAATTCCATAGCAACATAAGGTGTGACATATAACAAAGAGGAACCGGGATCAATAAGAGCATATACATCATGAGATTGGATAGTCAATACACCTGTGACAACATCTGGAGAAGCCTCTGAATTCTGGCGACCCCTCATAGCATAGAAACGGCTCGATCCTCTCGAACACTGTGCTCCACCCCTAGCTGCACCACGCCATTCAGGTGTTGGAGTGCCTCGAGCTGGAGAAGGTGCTACGGATGTAGTAGTTGCAGAATTGGTTGGCTGTGCCATGCCCCTACCCGTACCCTGGCGGGACGAACGACAATCTCTCTGAATGTGACCCCTCAATCCGTATCCGTAGCACATGGGTAAGTGCATGTAGCATATTCCTAGGTGCATCTTTACACACCTAGGGCATGGGGGCTTCCTTTGCTGCTGGAATCTACCACCATGACGACCCTGCTGATTGGATCCCCTGTTGCCCTGACTGGGCCTGAAACGGCTCCACTGCTGTTGCTGACTAGGCCCTGACGGCAGTGCACTAGCCGAAGAATGAGCAAAGGAATGTGATGGCCCTGACGACCCTCCTCTAAATGTTGACTTTCCACCACCTGAAGAACCACCAAAGTTACCCATAGACCGGACCTTATTACTACCCTCTCGCTCCATTTTGTTCCTTAATTTGCGGGTCTCTGTGGCTTGAGAGAATGCCACCATCATTACATAGTTCATATCAGAATTCAAGGTAGTTGTAGTAGCCTCATTAATTACCAAGGGACTAAGGCCCTGTACAAATCGGCGAACTCTAGCCTCCATAGTGGACAGCATGTAAATAGCATATTTAGACAGGTACGCAAATCTCATATGGTAATCATACACACTCAGGTTACCTTGCCTCAGGTTCTCAAACTTAGTAGTATGGGCTGCCTTAGTCTCGGCAGGTAAGAAATGATCAATGAAGGCATCCGCAAACTCACCCCACCTCGCCGGAGAGCTCCCTTCTCCACGGGACTCCTCCCATAGTTCAAACTCTGAGAGTCTTGTGCATCTCATCAATGAAATCCTATTTAAGTAGCACGCATAACTCTGAGAGTCTTGTGCATGTAATCAATGAAATCCTGGGGATCTTCATCTGGGTTAGTACCCATGAACACTGGAGGATCCAGCTGGAGAAGCCTGTTCACCTTGGAACCAGTAGAATCCCCTGGCTGACTGGAAGAAGTGGGTACAATATTTGACCTCTAGGTCTGCGAAGCCATTATTTGAGCCAACATCTGTATGGCTCCCCTATGATCAACATCAGAAGCACGAGAATCGGAAGCTGGAACTGGAGGTGGAACCGGTATATCAGTTGGAGAGACTGTTGCACCCTCAGTAGGTGTAGGGACAGGTGCTGTCTGATTAGTTGTAGTAGAGTCAGACAGTGTAGTAACTGGAGGAATATCCTCACTCCTTGGGTGCTCACCCGCATCATCAATTATACGATCAACTATCACTCCTGGGGTGACATTGGCTCTTTGGCCAGTTCTTGCCTTCTTCTTAGGCGCCATGTACTTAAAAAGAGCACCGCATGAGTTAAAGGAGGAACAATCTTACAACCAGCTTTATCGCACGATCAAGAACATGAAAGAAGGGTATTATTCATAAATGCCCATGTAGCATCCTAATTATAGATGTGGTCGATAACACACCGATACTAAGGACTCTACTAGATACGGCTCCGAGATATCCTAGGGCACTTTAAAACCTTAGGCTTTGATACCAAGTTTGTCACTCCCCAAAACTGAGGAGCGCGACCGGCGCCCAACCGAGTTAACTTGACCGAGCAAGCCTGTTAGATTCCTTCTACCCAAACTCATTCATGAATAAAGAGAATATATGTTTCCTTAAGTAAGCAATAAAGTGGTCATGTCTGAAATTACCAATTTCTTATCATAAGTTTTCACCATTTTTAAAGTCTGAAATGGACAAGTAATGCAACCAAAACATAGCATAGTTTGTCTTTCCCAGTACCAATACACGACCCACACTATGTCTACGGAGCCTCTATAGATAAAGAAGAGTACAATGATAATGCCGGCAACAAGGCCCTCGCTATATCTCAAATAGAATACACAAAGTACAAAAGATTCATGACCCTGGAATGAAGTGGGGCTCACCAAGTCAACCGTGAAGAAGGTGCACTGCTATCACTGACAAATATCTCCTGCTGTGGAACCACCTGCATCCATTAAAAGATGCAGCACCCCCGGCAAAATGGATGTTAGTACGGTCGAATAGATCTAGCATTCCTTAATTAGGATCAAACCTCAATTTAGGATCAAGACAGTGTTCAAATTAATTTCCATATCTCACATTGGGAGATTTTTAGTATCGATATACCATTGTCCACAATACCAGTACCATTATTCACCATACCTATACCATTATTCACAAAACCAGTACCATTATTCACCATACCAATACCACTATTCACAGTACCATTATTCACAAAACTAGTACCACCGCACTCTTAGCACGGAGTCCAATCACGACCCGATCAGCTAGGCTATCCCAGTAGAGACATCAACGACAATTTCTCTCAATATCAATCCCACCGTATTTAACACNTGTGGAACCAGCTGCATCCATTGAAAGATGTAGCGCCCCCGGCAAAAGGGACGTTAGTACGGTCGAATAGATCTAGCATTCCTTAATTAGGATCAAACCTCAATTTAGGATCAAGACTGTGTTCAAATTAATTTCCATATCTCACATTGGGAGATTTTTAGTATCGATATACCATTGTCCACAATACCAGTACCATTATTCACCATACCTATACCATTATTCACAAAACTAGTATCATTATTCACCATACCAATACCACTATTCACAGTACCATTATTCACAAAACCAGTACCACCGCACTCTTAGCACGGAGTCCAATCACGACCCATCAGCTAGGCTATCCCAGTAGAGACATCAACCACAATTTCTCTCAATATCAATCCCACCGTCTTTAACATGGAGTCCTATCACGACTCGATCGGCTAGGCTATCCATTAGGGACATCGACCACAATCACAATTTCAATTACAATTTCCATCACAATCATCACCATGTTTGCGACATGGTGTCCGATCACGACCCAATCTTATAATTATGGCCACTAGTGCCGATGAAATGAAAAGATGTGAAAGTATAAATTGAAGAACACCTTCTCACTGTAGGGCAATCTCTCTCAATCTAAAATATCAGATTATGGCTTAGAAATGACCCAAAGAGTGTATTTAACGAAATAGGATCGGGTTTTAAAAACCCAAAAATGGAGCTCTGAAACAAGGTATGCGATCGCATAATCGATATGCGAACCGCATATCGGTCACATAGTTGGGTACAAAATAGCCAAAAGAACTGTCTGTGTAAGCGGTCACAATGTGGTTCGCATAACTATTATGTGATCGTATAATGCACCGCATAATAGTTATGAGGTCGCATAGTCGACCGCATAGTTGCTTCAAACAGACCCAATTAACTGCCTCACTTTGTGGCCATTATGCGGTCCGCAGAGTGGTTCTGCGGTCGCATAATGGACCGCAGAAATACACTTTTCTACCAAAAATGTTTCTTTACTTTTCGGTGTATTGCTCAACCCAAAACACGTAAGTCCAGTCCGACACCATGAAACATTATTTGCTTTGCAAATTTTACCAGGCCTTACACTTAAGTACTTTGAAATTTTTCCCGGGTGTTACAGCTAAACTATAACATGTTTATAGGGATTTAACTAATTAACCAATCAGTCGCTTCTAGTGCTTTTATTGTAGTGCTTACCCATATACTATGACCGTAGGATCTTAATAAATTAATTGTCTTCTTTTGCTGCTTCCTTGTACTGTTACACTTAGATGACATGCCTATAGGGATGAACTATTATAAAATCATATTCGATTGTCAGTCATTAGAAATCATGCCTATAAGATACTGTCACCCACCTAAGAAGCATGTTTACAAAATCAGCGCTGTTAATGTTGAGCTTTCAAACAGCTGTATTACCTCATCGTGAAAACAATTAGAGATCATACCTATAGGACCTGCAATACCTTTAATCTACCAATGTGTTAGTCTAAAGCTACAATGCTGCATGTACAATACTGGAAATCAGAATCACATAGAGACCATGTTTATAGGACTTAATGACTTAACGTGTTCTAATTTGCAACTGTCTAGTTGTATGCAATTTGCCGCTTACGTGTGGAGGCCAACTTGAGCCATTTATTGACTTTTTGTGAAGTCCTATATATTTCGAATGCGCGCCTAGTTGTATCATTTTGAGCATCCTAAGTAGTGTCTATAACCTCCCAAATAGTAGGTCCAAAGCCTCCTGGACCATAGGCATAGGACGGGTAGCGCACGCATAGGAGACAGTTTAACATAGTAATCAGGTAGCAGGAGATGATAGTTTGTGCTCTCTGAATAATATGAGCAACCCTTACTCTAAAGGAGTTGCGAAGTATTACACGGGGTGATCCTTTATGCTAAAAACTTAGCACCCCTCTCCTTTACATGTTTATTGTTTACACTTAGTCATTGAATATAGAATAATTACGTTGTACCTTGTAACCTCTAAAGACTTGTATTGACTATCTATATTGTTTAATTGTTGACCTGATTTTCTTTATACTTATTCACAATAGAACCTTTAAACTCCTTGCCTTCCCACACTTATATGATAACTTTGGACAATTGTGATCCGATAATCCTATACGGTGTAAACTTTGGTTGGGACCCACAGTTGTCGACCTCGATGAGTGCCTAACACCTTCTCTTTGAGGTAATTTGAGTCCTTACCCGATCTTTGGTAACACGGACTAGTTAAAATAGAGAATAGTAAATGGTTTGATAAAGAGAACCATATGATCCATTGTAGGCTTTTGGATTGTAGACTTATGATTGCTGTAAATATTTGGGTGATCAGAAATGGTGTTAGTTACATCAATTTGGGATTGTAGGATCACTTAGAAGTAGTAGAATGAGAACTCGGTGAAGAAAAGACCAATTACTAAGGGCTATGAGGCTTTACGCCCAAAGGGTGTTTGATAGAATTCCTAAGTGACAAAACCATTAGAATTAGTGTTAATATTGGTTCATCTTGATATATATTGATGTAGATTATCGTTGAAGGAGGCAACGGACATTGTGATACGCTTAAAAGGGCCAGCGTCAAGGTATGTGAGGCTAACTCTCTTTATCACGTTATTAGATTCCATGTGGTGACTTTAGGAACTTTTTAGTTCTTGATCATTCAAAAATACGTTTCTTGATCTAAATTCGTTCTTTTAATATAATAGAATCATAACTTTCATTGAACAGATGCAACATCAATATTTACTTGTTTTGAAAGACTAAATAGTCTTTCTTATAGTTCAAATAGTAATTGATTGCCTCGTTTTAGAACCATGATATTTCTAGTCCAAAAACATGAGATACACTATTTCTTGAAATTTCCCACAAACCACGTTTTTGTTTCAAGATCTTGATTCTAGGCGGTTCGTTCTTTGTTAACTCGAAGAATCACATGACTGCTCCAAACGTGTTACACCCCATAAATCTGGATTAGTTTTGGATGTGTTAAATGAGTATTAATGCGACCTTCTAGACATGTGAAGTCCTATCTGGATGAGTATGGGTGGAAACAATTATTTTAAGATCAAGTCCAAGAGTGAGGTGTATAAAATTAAATAGAATCGACTACGTTTATAGGAGGTACGTCTTATAGCCTTAGTCTGTGCAAGTCCATGAAAACTCACGGCCGTAAGCAGTGCAAGGCAATAAAAACTCATTCCCACAGACAGTGTAAAGCACTGTCCAGGTCATCATCCTCAGCGCCCCAGACAGTGCAAGGCACTGCCATTTTGGTACCTTTGATGGCACCTTGCACAGTTATTTCGGCGCTCGTAACAATGCCTCGAGCATGCAAGGTTTACCCGAGCTATGTTTATTTTCCTCCTCAATTTTGGGACATGTTAACTTATTTAAAAGTCATACCTCATCCCCCCACACCCCAAACAAGAAAACCTACTGTAGAAAGGGAAGCTCTCAATAACCTAACTTCCCCAAGGTCCCTCCATCATAAAAGATATTCGATCGAAACACCATTGTTGTGAAAGGAAACCCTAGAACTCGAATTCAAGAGGATTGAACGTCAAAAAGGTAATGCTTCTTTTCCCAAATCATTTATATCTATCAATTTATGAGTTTTGAGAGAATTGTAAATGGGTTTGATAAAGAGAACCATATGATCAATTGTAGGATTTTGGATTGCACACTTATGATTGTTGTAAATATTTGGGTGATGAGAAATGGTGTTAGTTACATCAATTTGGGATTGTATGATCACTTAGAAGTAGTAGAATAAGAACTTGGTGAAGTAAAGACCAATTACTAACGGCTATGAGGCTTTACGCCCAAAGGGTGTTTGATTGAATTCCTAAGTGACTAAAACATTAGAATTAGTGCTAATATTGGTTCATCTTGATATATATTGACGTAGATTATCGTTTAAGGAGGCAACAGACATTGTGATACGCTTAAAATGGCTAGCATCAAGGTATGTGAGGCTAACTCTTTTTATCACGTTATTTGATTCCATGTGGTGACTTTAGGAACCTATTAGTTCTTGATCATTCAAGAACACGTTTCTTGATCTAAATTCGTTCTTTTAATATCATAGAATCATAAATTTAATTGAACATATTCAACATCAATATTTACTTGTTTTGAACGACTAAATAGTTTTTCTTATAGTTCAAATCATTATCTATTCCCTTGTTTTTGAACCATGATATTCCGAGTCCCAAAACTTGAGATACACTATTTCTTGAAATTGCCCACAAACCACGTTTTTGTTTCAAGATCTTGATTCTAGTCGGTTGGTTCTTTGTTAACTCAAAATATCACATGACTGCTCCGAGCGTGTAATACCCCATAAATCCGGATTAGTTGTGGATGTGTTAAATGAGAATTAATGTGACCTTCTAGACATGTGAAGTCCTATCTGGATGAGTATGGGTGGAACTAATTGTTTAAAATCAAGACTGAGATTGAGGTGTATAAAATTATATAGAATCGACTAAGTTTATAGGAGGTACGTCTTATAACATTAGTCAGTGCAAGGCCATGAAAACACACGGCCATAGATAGTTCAAGGCAATAAAAACTCATTCCCACAGACAGTGCAAGGCACTGTCCAGGGCATCATCCTTAGCGCCCCAGACAGTGCAAGGCACTGCAATTTTGGTACCTTTGATTATGCCTTGCATAGTTATTTCGGCGCCCGTGATAATGCCTCATGCATGCAAGGTTTACCCGAGCTATTTTTATTTTCCTCCTCAATTTTGGGACATGTTCACTTATTTAAAAGTCATACCTCGTCCCCCAAACCCCAAACACGAAAACCTACTCTAGAAAAGGAAGCTCTCAATAACCTAACTTCTCCAAGGTCCCTCCATCACCCAAGATATTCGATTGAAACACCATTGTTGAGAAAGGAAACCCTAGAACTCAAATTCAAGAGGATTGAACGTCAAATAGGTAAATCTTGTTCTCCCAAATCATTTATAACTATGAATTTCTGAGTTTTGAGAGAATAGTAAATGGGTTTGACAAAGAGAACAATATGAACCATTGCAGGCTTTTGGATTGTTGACTTATGATTGTTGTAAGCAGTTGGGTGATGAGAAATGGTGTTAGTTAAATCTATTTGGGATTGTAGGATCACTTAGAAGTAGTAGAATGAGAACTTGGTGAAGAAAAGACCAATTACTAAGGGCTATGAGGCTTTACGCACAAAGGGTGTTTAATAGAATTCCTAAATGACTAAACCACTAGAATTAATGCAAATATTGTTTCATCTTGATATATATTCACGTAGATTATCGTTGAAGGAGGCGAAGAACATTGTGATATGCTTAAAAGGGCCATCGTCAAGGTATGTGAGGCTAACTCTCTATGTTACTAATTGCCTCAGAAATATAGTTAAGCTTAGTTCCTTGAATAGTTGCAGAACTTTTATTCTGTAGATTCATAACTCGTTTACGACTTTCATTCTGAACGTTTGTGAGCTCAGTGCATATTCAATATAGACCGGGTTTGATANGATCTCAGGGCGTATTCAATATAGACCGGGTTTGATGTACCCAAGTCTCAGTATAGCTTACTCAGCATGTGATAAATAGTTGAAGTTTCAGTGTTCATAATCAGTTCAAGAATACATGTATCAGTCTAGTCCTATTCAGTATTTCAGTATTATGTAACTCAATGTGATTCACTATTTTAGTATCATGTATTGCAGTGTGATTCTCATTTCATGATTTTAAATCCCTGAATGTTGAACATCTGTATTTGGGCCTGAGGCCGCAGTTAATGCTTTATGCATCTTTGGGCCTGAGGCTGCAGTTTATGCTTTTTGAATTTTTGGCCCTGAGGCCGTAGTTATGTTTACGTATACTTGCGCCCGAGGTCGCAGTTTTTGCATATATATATTGGGCCTGAGGTCGCAGTTTAATATTCATATAAATAGGTTGTTCATCATTCAAAAGAGAGAGTTTTCATATCCTTACTTCCTTTGTTCAGTTCAGTTATCAATTATCATTTCAGTTATCAATTATCATTTTAGTTATCAGTTATGAGTTATCATTTCAGTTATTAGTTATGAGTTATCATTTCAGTTATTAGTTATCAGTTATCATTTCAGCTTCAGTTTCAATAGTTATCATTTCAGTTATCAATTATCAATTCTCAGTTATCAGCTTAGTTTCAGGTTCAAAATTTGTAATTCTTTCTTTCAGTTTCTTTACATACCAGTGCAACTCAAATGTACTAACATCCCTTTTTCCCGAGGCCTGCATCTCACGATGCAGGTAATGATTTATAGGTTGATGATTTAGAGCGCTAGAATTCTCGTACCAGCTATTTGGTGATCCCCAGTTCTTTCAGGGAATTATCATTACCTTACAGTCTTCAGTATTTTCAGACATACAATGTTTTAAGTACTTCATTAGAGGCTTAGTAGACTAGAGTAACAATTAGACAGAGTCCCAAATTTTTCATATTAAAGAATGCTGACTACAGATATGTTCATACTTGTATTAATGTTTCCACACTTTGATTTATATCATTTAGAGTTTCAGTATATCAGCATGTGTTAGTTTATCTTCCGCATTTAGTATGATATGATATAACATTTTTATTCGTTTAGCCAGTTAGTTCGCTTGGTCAGATGTAGTTTGGCACCGAGTGTCGTGTTCCAGGCCCAGGTTCGAGGCGTGACAAAGCTTGGTATCAGAGCACTAGATTCAAGTATCCTAGGGAGTTTATGAAGCTGTTTCTAGTGGAGTTTTCTTTATATGTGTGTGCCGGCCACACATATAAATGGTTAAATACCAAGACATTTAGGATTGTCTCATTTAATTATACTCTAGATCGTGCCATGAAACATAGAGAAATAGGTAACCATGATATTCCGAGTCCTAAAATATGAGATACACTATTTCTTGAAATTGCCCACAAACCACGTTTTTGTTTCAAGATGTTGATTCTTGTAGGTTGGTTATTTGTTAACTAAAAGAATCACATGACTGCTCCAAGCATGTAACACCCCATAAATTCGGATTAGTTGTAGATGTATGAAATGAGTATTAATGTGACCTTCTAGACATGTGAAGTCCTATAGGGATGAGTATGGGTGGAAACAATTGTCTTAAGATCAAGAGCAAGAGTGAGGTCTATAAAATTAAATAGAATCGACTAAATTTATGGGATGTACGTATTATAGCCTAGTCAGTGCAAGGTCATGAAAACTCACGGCCATAGACAATGCAAGGCCATAAAAACTCAGTGCCACAGACAATGCAAGGCACTGTCCATGGCATCATCCTCAACGCCCCAGACAGTGCAAGGCACTGTACTTTTGGCACCTCTAATGGCGCCTTGCACAGTTATTTCGGCGCCCCTGATAATACCTCACGCAGGCGAGGTTTAACCGAGCTATTTTTATTTTCCTCCTCTATTTAGGATGTGTTCACTTATTTAAAAGCCTTACCTCGTTCCCCCACACCACAAACACAAAAACCTACTCTAGAAAGGAAAGCTCTCAAAAAACCTAACTTCCCCAAGGTCTCTCCACCCTCCAAGATATTCCATCGAAACACCATAGTTGAGAAAGGAAATGCTATAGCTATGAATTGATGAGTTATGAGAGAATAGTAAATGGGTTTGATAAAGAGAACCATATGAACTATGGTATGATTTTGGATTGTTGACTTAAGATTGTTGTAAACATTTAGGTGATGAGAATTGGTGTTAGTTACATCTATTTGGGATTGTAGGATCACTTAAAAGTAGTAGAATGAGAACTTGGTGAAGAAAAGACAAAATATTAATGGTTGTGTGGCTTTACGCCCAAAGGGTGTTTGATACAATTCCTAAGTGATCAATACATAAGAATTAGTGCTAATATTGGTTCAGCTTGATATATATTGACGTAGATTATCGTTGAAGGAGGCGACGAACATTGTGATACACTTAAAAGGGCCAGCGTCAAGATATCTGAGGCTAACTCTCTATGTTTGGGAATGTTAATAATTCTCCCTATAATACGTTTCCTTTACGAC
>AWOL01S0054367.1:0-10597 GCA_000715115.1 Nicotiana otophora | reverse complement strand
ACTAATTGCCTCAAAAATATAGTTAAGCCTAGTTCCATGAATAGTTGTAGAACTTCTATTCTCTAGATTCCTAACTCGTTCATGACTTTCATTCTAAACGTTTGTGAGCTCAACGCGTATTCAATATAGACTTTGGTTTGATGTACTCGAGCCTCAATATAGCTTACTTGGCATGTCATAAATAGTTGAAGTTTCAGTGTTCATAATCAGTTCAAGAATACATGTCTTAGTGTGATTCAGTATTTCAGTATCATGTATTGTAGTGTGATTCTCATTTCATGATTTTAAAATCCTGAATGTGGAACACCTGTATTTGGGCCTGTGGCCGCAGTTAATGCTTTATGCATCATTGGGCCTGAGGCCGCAATTTATGCGTATGAATGTTTGGGCCCGAGGCCGTAGTTACATATACGTAGACTTGGGCCTGATGCCGCAGCTTGTGCAGATATATATTGGGCCCGAGGCCGCAGTTTAATATTTAGATAAATAGGATGTTCATCATTCAGAAGAGGGAGTATTCATATCGTTACTTCCTTTGTTCAGTTCAGTTCATTTATCATTTCAGTTATATGTTATCAGTTATTATTTTAGTAATCAGTTATCAGTTACAATTTAAGTTGTTAGTTATCAGTTATCATTTCAGCTTCAGTTTCAATAGTTATCATTTCAATTATCAATTATTAATTCTCAGTTATCAACTTAGTTTTAGTTTCAGCATTTATAATCCTTTCTTTTAGTTGCTTTACATACCAATGCAATTCAAATGTACTGACGCCCCTTTTGCCTTAGACTTGCATTTCCCGATGCAGGTAATAATTTACAAGTTGATGATTTAGAGCGCTCGGATTCTCTTACCAGCTATTTGGTGTTCCTCAGTTCTTTCGGGGCATTATGATTACCTTATAGTCTTCGGTAATTTTAGACACTCAGTGTTTTTAGTACTTCATTAGAGGCTTCATAGACTAGAGTAATAGTTAGACAGAGTCTCACGTTTTTCATGTTAAGCAATGTTGACTTCAAATATGTTTAGACTTGTATTATTGTTTCCATAGTTTGATTTATATCATTCAGAGTTTCAGTATATCAGCATGTATTAGTTTATCTTCCGTATTTAGTACTTTATGATATCACATGTTGATTCAGCCAGCCAGTTGGTTTGCTCAGTCACATGTAGTCAGGCCCCGAGTGTCGTGTTACGTCCAGTCTAGGTTCGGGGCGTGACAAAGCTTGGTATCAGAGCACTAGGTTCAAGTATCATAGAGAGTCTATGAAGATGTGTCTAGTGGAGTTTCCTTTATATGTGTGTGTCGGCCGCACATATAAATGGTTCACTACCAAGACATTTAGGATTATCTCATTTCATTCTACTCTAAATCGTGCCAAGAAATGTAGAGCAATGGGTAACCTTCTCTTCCTATCAAATTCAAGACGTACCGAATGCATAAGCGACGTGCAGGGAAAACCCAAGTCCTTCAGAGGTTGTTGAAAGTGGGATGCAATAGATAGTAGTACATAATATAGTGTGACTTTATCAAAAGGTACAAAATCAGTTATCATGTTTTATGGTTATCAATTAACCATAGTTACCAATTATACAGTCTTTCAGTTAGCAGGTTTATGGTTATTCAGTATGCCCATTACCAGTTATTCAGTTACCAGATGTCCAATTTTCAGTATATCTAAATTTTGGTGATAGTGATTATAGCAAAATCTTTGAATGTTTTAGGTCCAGATTAACACCCAAGACTCACTGGATGGTGCAGAAAGTGATTTATCAGATGATCGTATATTTTGACCGATATGTTTGTGCATGGTAATGTATTCATATGTATTTTACCTCCCAGAACAACTTCATTTAATTCTTGGAAATAGAGCCACATGTTGGAGAATGATAGTTCAGATGTCAGAGCACATAGTGTAACAGGTTAAGAATTTAATCGCAGCGGACATAGAATTGATCAATATAGTTTTGTACATACTAGAGCCTAAGGGAAAAATAAATAGGAGTCAGAAACATTTGTTATTACCAAGGATGTGTTTTACGTACGACTCATGCATTAGACTATAAAATATGATGTACGAAATGAGAACCAAGAGCTGCCAATATTGAATTTTAGGGAATGATTTAACTTGTTCAGATTTATTTATATTAGAATTAGAAAGTACCATGTTAGTAAGTTATTATAAGAATCATCTATTATTGTGAAATAAAAGATATGACAATACTCTCTTAGGTTATGTGACTAAGTATTTACCACAAATGTTTAATGTCTGGTATGATTTTTTATGTGGATAGAAAGCTTGGGGTTAGATATTCCATTTTCGTTTAAGAGAGATGAAATATCTCTAAGTGTGATCCATGGACATAGTTTTTTTTTAAAAAAAGGGATAGTATGTGAACGTAGAATAGGGTCGAGTGGTAACGAAAGTTAGGAATAACCTTATGCTTCACTTTAGTTATTCAAAGAAGAACAAGAAAACATGATTCTAGCAGGTGGTTATTAAAACAGTAATAAGTACCTCGAGTAGATACAATGAATTAGCAATTGCAACAGAGCTATTAGAGGTGCGAATTGATTTACTTAGTTAGGTTAACACTAGTGAGTGGGTAACAGTTTAAAACATCGAAGGCATGTTAGAATCCGAAGAGTTTAACTTAAACTTGAAGTACAGTGACAGTGGGAAAAAATCAAATAGTAGTAAGAGAGTAAACTACAGAAGAATAACCTTTAAGAATTATCGAAAAAGGGCCCCCCCCAGGAAGGACAGTGTGAGCAGAGTTAAATCATTTACGACTGTGTATGGTAGTTGTAAATACAGTAGCTTTCCATTTATGTAAATAATTTAGTTTCTCCTAATAAGAAAGATTTATCAGAAGTAATTCAGAAGATGAGTCGTCATTGACGTAAAGTGCAAAGAATTGCAGAAGATAGGGAAGTTATTTTGATCCCAACAAAAGAGAACGATCTGCAAGTATAAGACCTTTAGTCTAAGGGGGAGATGTGAAAATCGTCAGTAAGTATAGTTGGAGATTTGAAACCCACATAGTGAGCTTGGGATATAAAAACTATAAAATCTTGCCCAGTCAAGTGTCACGAGGGTAGTGCCATTGCACGAGACACTATAATTCCGAGTAATGGTCAGAGACTTATCTCACAACAATACTATAAGTGTTTTCAGGAAGTACCTCAAAATGATAATCAAGTATGGATAGTATAGCTCATGATTGAGGCAGACAAGAGAGCTCTGGTGAAAGACATTCACCGCTTAGCCAAAGTAGGAATTCGGCTTTCGGACACCAAAAATAGTGGAGTTGTTGCCCAAAACAGGACCTACTCCTCCTTAGTAGCCGAAGTGAAGGCGAAACGGTTTGCTGATCCCTACTTGTTGTATCTGAAAGAGGGAAATCACATGCATTAGACGATGACTTTTGAACAAGGGGGAGATGATGCTACCTTGAGGTACCGAGATAGATTTTGTGTTCAAACCATAGATGGACTTAGCGAGGGAGGAACATGTTAGAAGCCCATAATTCCAGGTATTCTATCCACCTAGGTTTCCCAAAGATGTATCATGATGTTAAGGAGATCTTATTGGTGGAATGACATGAAAAACAACGTCACAGACTTTGTGGCCAAGTGTCCAAATTGTCAGGAAGGGAAAGTCAAGAAGCAGAAATCCTAGCATTTTACCATAGAATATACATATCCTTTATTGAAGATGGTAAATATGGACCTCATAATAGGATTATCTCGCTTATTTGAAAATCATGATTTGTAAGGGCAAAGGTGTAGATCGCCAATTGGTTGGTTAGAAATTGGTGAAGCACAGTTATTGGGACCAGATTTGGTCAATCAGTCTATGGAGAAAGTCAAGTTGATTTAAGAGCATTTTAAGACAGCTAAGAGTCGCCAAAGGTCCTATTTGGACGTGTAGCTTAGAGACCTAAAGTTTCAAGTTAACGATAAGGTGTTTCTAAAAGTTTCACCTATGAAAGGTGTTATAAGATTCGGGAAGAAAGGAAAGCTCAGTCCTAGACACATCGGGCGATATAGGATCCTACGAAAGGTCGGGCAAGTAGCTTATGAGTTAGAGTTTCCACCAGAATTAGTGGATGTACACCTAGTATTTCACGTGTCATGTTATAACATTGAAGTTTCCAGTATTCAGATCTCATGTTAGAACACTCATGCCAGTTCCATACTCAGATACTCATGTCAGTCCACTACTCAAATATTCATGTCAGCTTAGTACTTAGATACTGATGTCACTTTAGTGATCAGATATTCACGTCAGTGCAATACTCAAATATTCTTGCCAGATCAGTATTCATATATCCACGTTAGTCCAAAATTCGCATATCCATAACGGACAAGTATTCATGTATATGTTTCATGTTTTGCGCATTATGGTGCCCTATGAAGCTAGTATTATGATCTGTTAGTTGGAAGGTGCTTTGGAGAAATATCAAAGGTAGCTATCATTTTCATTCAGAACTTATATTATAATCTCCATGTCATTCAGTATCCAGTCAGCTCAGTGTTAAGTCAGTTCAGCAACAATTCAAATCAGTATCTATTCTGTTAAATTGCCCACAAACCACATTTTTGTTTCAAGATCTTGATTCTAGTCAGTTGGTTCTTTATTAACCAAATGAATCACATGACCGCTCCAAGCATGTAACACACCATAAATCCAGATTAGTTGTGGATGGATGAAATGAGTATTAATGTGACCTTCTAGACATGGGTGGAGACAATTGTTTTACGATCAAGAGCAAGAGTGAGGTCTATAAAATTAAATAGAATCGACTAAAATTATGGGATGCATGTATTATATCCTAGTCAGTGCAAGGTCATGAAAACTCATGGCCATAGACAATTCAAGGCCATAAAAACTCAGTGCCACAGACAGTGCAAGGTAGTGTCCAGGGCATCATCCTCAACGCCCCAGACAGTGCAAGGCACTGTAATTGTGGCGCCTCTGATGGTGCCTTGCATAGTTATTTCAGCGCCCCTGATAATGCCTCGCGCAGGCGAGGTTTAACCGAGCTATTTTTATTTTCCTCCACCATTTTAGGACGTGTTCACTTATGTAAATGCCTTACCTCGTTCCCCCACACCACAAACACGAAAACATACTCTAGAAAGGAAAGCTCTCAAGAACCTAATTTCCCCAAGGTCACTCCATCCTCCAAGATATTCGATCGAAACACCATAGTTGAGAAAGGAAACGCTATAGCTATGAATTGATGAGTTATGAGAGAATAGTAAATGCGTTTGATAAAGAGAACCATATGAACTATGGTATGCTTTTGGATTGTTGAATTAAGATTTTTGTAAACATTTAGGTGATGAGAATTGGTGTTAGTTATATCTATTTGGGATTGTAGGATCACTTCGAAGTAGTAGAATGAGAACTTGGTGAAGAAAAGACAAAATATTAAAGGTTGTGAGGCTTTACGCCCAAAGGGTGTTTAATAGAATTCCTAAGTGATCAAAACATGAGAATTAGTGCTAATATTGGTTTATCTTGATATATATTGACGTAGATTATCGTTGAAGGAGGCGACGAACATTGTGATACGCTTAAAAGGGCCAGCGTCAAGATATGTGAGGCTAACTTTCTATGTTTGGGAATGTTAATAATTCTCCCTAAAATACATTTCCTTTACGACGTTACTAATTAACTCAAAAATATAGTTAAGCCTAGTTCCATGAATAGTTGTAGAACTTCTATTCTCTAGATGTTTAACTCGTTCATGACTTTTAATCTGAATGTTTGTGAGCTCAGCGCGTATTCAATATAGACTTTGGTTTGATGTACACGAGTCACAGTATAGCTTACTCGGCATGTTATAAATAGTTGAAGTTTCAGTGTTCATAATCAGTTCAAGAATACATGTCTTAGTGTGATTCAGTATTTCAGTATCATGTATTGCAGTGTGATTCTCATTTCATGATTTTAAAATCCTTAATGTTGAACACCTATATTTGGGCCTGTGGCCGCAGTTAATGCTTTATGCATCTTTGAGCCTGAGGCCGCAGTTTATGCTTATGAACTTTTGGGCCTGAGGCCGCAGTTACGTATACATAGACTTGGGCCTGAGACCGCAGTTTGTGGATATATATATTGGGCCTGAGGCTGCAGTTTAATATTCAAATAAACATGATGTTCATCATTCAGGAGAGGGAGTATTCATATCATTACTTCCTTTATTCAGTTCAGTTATCAGTTATCATTTCAGTTATCTGTTATTAGTTATTATTTCAGTTATTAGTTATCAGTTATAATTTAAGTTATTAGTTATCAGTTATCATTTCAGCTTCAGTTTCAATAGTTATCATTTCAATTATCAATTATTAATTCTCAGTTATCAACTTAGTTTCAGTTGCTTTACACACCAGTGCAATTCAAATGTACTAATGTCCCTTGTGCCGGAGATCTGCATCTGCGGATGCAGGTAATAATTTACAGGTTGATGATTCAGAGCGCTAGGATTCTCTTACCAGCTATTTGGTGATCCCCAGTTCTTTTGGGGCATTATGATTACCTTACAGTCTTCAGTACTTTCAGACACTCAGTGTTTTCCGTACTTCATTAGATGCTTCATAGACTAGAGTAACAGTTCGAGAGAGTCTCAAGTGTTTCATGTTAAGCAATGTTGAATACAAATATGTTTAGACTTGTATTAGTGTTTCCACAATTTGATTTATATCATTTAGAGTTTCAGTATATCATCATGTGTTAGTTTATCTTCCGCATTCAGTACGTTATGATATCACATGTTGATTCAGACGGCCAGTTGGTACTATCCAAGGCATCATCCTCAACGCCCCAGACAGTGCAAGGCACTGTAATTTTGGCGCCACTAATGGCACCTTGTACAGTTATTTCTGTGCCCCTGATAATGTCTCGCACATGCGAGGTTTAACCGAGCTATTTTTATTTTCCTCCTCAATTTTAGGACGTGTTCAGTTATTTAAATTCCTTACCTTGTTCCCCCGCACCACAAACATGAAAACCTACTCTAGAAAGGAAAGCTCTCAAGAACCTAACTTCTCCAAGGTCTCTCCATCCTCCAAGATATTCGATCGAAACACCTTAGTAGAGAAAGGAAATGCTATAACTCGAATTCAAGGAAACTTAGGAATAACCTTATGCTTCACTTTAAATATTCAAAGAAGATCAAGAAAACATGATTCTAGTAGGTGGTTATTAAAACAATAGTAAGTATCTTGAGTAGATACAATGAATTAGCAATTCCAACAGAGCTATTAGAGGTGTGATTTGATTTACTTAGTTAGGTTAACTCTAGTGAGTGGGTAACAGTTTGAAACACTGAAGGCATGTTAGAAGACGAAGAGTTTAACTTAAACTTGAAGTATAGTGATTGTGGGGAAAAAATCAGATAGTAGTAAGAGAGCAAACTACAGAAGAATAACCTTTAAGAATTATCGAAAAAGGGTCCCCCCAGGATTGACAATGTAAGCAGTGTTAAATCATTTACGATTATGTATGGTAGTTGTAAATACAATAGCTTTCCGTTTATGGTAAGAAAGATTTATCAGAAGTAATTTAGAAGATAGGTCGTCATTGACGTAAAGTGCAAAGAATTGCAGAAGATAGGGAAAGTTATTTTGATCCCAAAAAAAGAGAAGGATCCGCAAGTATAAGACCTTTAGTCTAAGGGGGGGATGTGAAAATCATCAGTAAACACAGTAGGAGATTTGAAACACACATAGTGAGCTTGGGATATAAAAACTATAAAATCTTGCCCAGTTAAGTGTCACGAGGATAGTGCCATTGCACGAGACTCTATAATTCTGAGTAATGGTCAGCGACTTAGCTCACAACAATACTATAAGTGTTTTCAGGAAGTACCTCAAAAAGATAATCCAATATCGATAGTATAGCTCATGATTGAGGCTGACAAGAGAACTCTGGTGAAAGACATTCGCCGCTTAGCCAAAGTAGGAATTCGGCTTTCGAACACCAAAGATAGTGGAGTTGTTGTCCAAAACAGGACTTACTCCTCCTTAGTAGTCGAAGTGAAGGAGAAATGGTTTGATGATCCCTACTTGTTGTAGCTGAAAGAGGGAAATCACATGCATTAGACGATGACTTTTGAATAAGGGGGAGATGATGCTACCTTGAGGTACCGAGATAGATTGTGTGTTCGAACCATAGATGGACTTAGCGAGGGAGGAACATGTTAGAAGCCCATAATTCAAGGTATTCTATCCACCTAGGTTTCCCAAAGATGTATCATGATCTTAAGGAGATCTTATTGGTGGAATGACATGAAAAACAACATCACGGACTTTGTGGTCAAGTGTCCAAATTGTCAGGAAGTGAAAGTCAAGAAGCACAAATCCTAGCATCTTACCATAGAATATACATAACCTTTAGTGAAGATGGTAAATATGGACCTCATAATAGGATTATCTCGCTTATTTGAAAATGATGATTTGTAAGGGCAAAGGTGTAGATCGCCAATTGGTTCATTCAAAATTGGCGAAGCATAGTTATTGGGACCAGATTTGGTTAATCAGTCTATGTAGAAAGTCAAGTTGATTCAAGAGCATTTTAAGATAGCTAAGAGTCGCCAAAGGTCCTATTTGGACGTGTAGTATAAAGTTTCAAGTTGACGATAAGGTGTTTCTAAAAGTTTCACCTATGAAAGGTGTTATACGATTCGGGAAGAAAGGATAGCTCAGTCCCAGACACATCGGGCTGTATAGGATCCTACGAAGGGTCGGGCAAGTAGCTTATGAGTTGGAGTTTCCACCAGAATTAGCGGAGGTACACCCAGTATTTCACGTGTCATGTTATAACATTCAAGTTTCCAGTATTTCAATCTCATGTTAGAACACTCATGCCAGTTCAATACTCAGATACTCATATCAGTCCAGTACTTAGATATCCATGTCAGCTTAGTACTCAGATACTGATTTCACTTTAGTGATCAGATATTCACGTCAGTGCAATACTCAAATATTCATACTAGAGCAGTATTCATATATCCACATTAGTCCAAAATTCGCGTATCCACAACAGACAAGTATTCATGTATATGTTTCATGTGTTGCGCATTATGGTGCCCTATGAAGCTAGCGTTATGATCTGTTAGTTGGCAGGTGTTTTGGAGAAATATCAAAGGTAGCTATCCTTTTCATTCAGAACTTATATTATAATCTCCATGTCATTCAGTATCCAGTCAGCTCAGTGTTAAGTCAGTTCAGCAACCATTCAAATCAGTATCTATTCTGTTAAGTATCTCAACACATCACTACTCATGTATCCATTTAGTTTAGTATGCATGTTTTCATGACAGTACAATGTCCCCATGTTTCCATCAGTCCCGTTTAAGGTCTAGAGGGAGTCGTAATTATAATAAGGACAATCCTTCTAGGATGAATGATCCCAAGGGGGAGATAATGTAACACCCCATAAATCCGGATTAGTTGTGGATACGTTAAATGAGTATTAATGTGACCTTTTAGACATGTGAAGTCATATCGGGATAAGTATGGGTAGAAACAATTGTTTTAAAATCAAGACCGATAGTGAGGTGTATATAATTCAATAGAATCGACTAAGATTATGGGAGGTACATCTTATAGACTTAGTCAGTGCAAGGCCATGAAAACTCATGGCCATATAGAGTGCAAGGGCATAAAAACTCAGTGCCATAGACAGTGGAAGGCACTATCCAGGGCATCATCCTTAGCGCCCCAGACACTGCAAGGCACTGTAATGTTGGCGCCCCTGACGATGCCTCGCGTCGGAGAGATTTACCCGAGGTATTTTTATTTTCCTCCTTAATTTTGGGACATGTACACTTATTTACAAATCATACCTCGTTTCCCCATACCCCAAACACGAAAACATACATTTGAAATGGAAGCTCTCAACAACCTAACTTCCCTAAGGCCCATTTATCATCCAAGATAATCGATCTATATACCATTATTGAGAAAGGAAACCCTAGAACAAGAATTCAAGAGGATTGAACTTCAAAAGGGTAATGCTTCTACTCCCGAATCATTTATAGCTATGAATTGGGGAGTTTTAAGAGAATAGTAAATGGGTTTGATAAAGAGAACCATACGAACTATGCTAGGCTTTTGGATTGTTGACTTATGATTGTTGTAAACATTTGGGTGATGATAAATGGTGTTAGTTACATCTATTGGGGATTGTAGGATAACCTAGAAGTAGTATAAAGAGAACTTGGTAAAGCAAAGACCAATTACTAAGGGCTATGAGGATTTACGCCCAAAGGGTGTTTGATAGAATTCCTAAGTGACTAAAACATGAGAATTAGTGCTAATATTGGTTCATCTCTATATATGTATTGACGTAGATTATCATTGAAGGAGGCAACGAACATTGTGATATACTTAAAAGCGCCAATGTCAAGGTATGTGAGGCTAACTCTCTATGTTTGCGAATGTTAATAATTCTCCCTACAATACGTTTCCTTTACGACGTTACTAATTGCCTCAGAAATATAATTAAGCCTAGTTTCTTGAATAGTTGCAGAACTTCTATTCTCTAGCTTCATAACTCATTCATGACTTTAATTCTTAAC
>AWOL01S0054364.1:0-17878 GCA_000715115.1 Nicotiana otophora | reverse complement strand
TATATATATATATATTCGGTTATACTAACTTATGAATTTTTTTAACACTATGTAGGTAAATAATCCAAATAATGGTGTAAATCAATTTTTGAAAGATATATCTTGGGGACCTGGGCTTCAGGTCACAACAATGTCTAAGTACGCAGTGAATGATTATAAGTTTCATACCGAGGATTTCTCTAAAAATAAAAATAGCAACAACAACGGGGTGTGGGTTCAAGGTGGTGATGGCAATAAAGTTGGAGATATTGATTATTATGGTGTCGTCAAAAAAATATTACAACTAGAATATGCAGGTTGACCATATAAGAAATTGATACTCTTTAGATGCAAGTGGTTTGACCCAAATCCAACAAGAGGTACAAGAGCGCACCACCAATACAACATAATTGAGGTTAATCATATGAGGGAGTATGATGGCTATGATCCTTTCATAATTGCACATAACTTTAGGCAAGTGTATTATGCTCCTTATCCATTGCGGCGGAATAAGTCCGATTGGTGGGTTGTAATCAAAACTAAGCCCATAGGTAGGGTGGAAGTCGAAAATGTGTTAGATGTTTCATATCAAAACGATATCTCCAGTGTTTACCAAATAGTGGACGACCAGCTAGAAAATGATTTGGAACATCCTGAACGCATATTGGAAGAAGTTGATATAAATGAAGTAACAATTATAGAAAATGAGGACAAAGAATCAACTGATGAAATTCAAACAAGTGAGGACGAGGAATTCTCGGACGAGGAACAATACTTCGACGAGGATTAAAAAGTTGGTTTTTTAAAGCACTCTCGTTTTATAACTAGTTTCTTATATGTTTCAATCTAAATATGTATTATATTATGCAGATGGTAGGCAAGAGTCAAGGTAACAATGACCCTACTAGTTCTCGGGGTCGAGAAAAGGTTAGGAAGGGAAAGAGGAGGGTAGATAATAATACTCCCTCTTTTACACCCTCTTCAGAGATGCCTATGTCTTATCCTCCACCACACGACTATATTGAGCTACCACAACATCACGAGGCCTACACCTTCATCCAGACACTAGGTCTTTTATCACATGGCCATAGGACTATACATCTGACATACACTCCAGCTGCCTCACAGCCACGTGGATCACATTACTACATATCACAGCCATATGGATAACATCCATCCATATCATAGACACTCGGGTCACAACCATCGGTATCACAACCACATGGATCGTATCCAGCTATGTCATAGTCACAGGGATCGCAACCATCTTCATTATCGACTCCATCTATTTCAGGCCTTCGCCTGCGAGACAGTAGCTCTGAGCCTCCTACACCATCTACACGTGCCTCTGATACACATGCTAAGGATGTCGATCCAGAGGTAGTGCATTATGATAGCTATGGTAGGATCATCATAGTCCTTGAAGGTGACGGGTAATAGTTATTTGTTATTTTTGCGTTTATTATTTTATAATGTTTTTACTAATATTTTCATGTGTTTTTATTGTTATATTGTAGGTTCAAGCCGGGTAAGCAGACTACAAAGATAATCACCAATGTGATCAAAAAGCTTTATGATGGCCCTTATGTGACTTCGATCGATTTCCCATTCTCGCTGAAGGAGCAAATTTTCAATCAGTTTATGGTATAAATGTTATTTTAAACAGTTTAATAATTTATATTTATGATGTTTCCATCTAATATTTAACTTTTGAAATGCAGTGCAAGTGTGTATGGGAATACCGCTATAGCGAAGTGGTTGCAAATTTTCATCATAAAGCCCGTAAGAGATTAGCGGATCATTTCTCGGATGGTATAAAGAAGAACAAGAGGCCTGACTGGTGTCTGCATCATTTATGGGATGATTTGTTAAGGCAATGGCAGACAGAGGAATTCTTACAGAGGAGCGAAAAAGGAAAGAAAGCTCGCTCATCCGAGAAGGGAGGCTCCTTGCATACTGAGGGTCTATCAGCATCGGGACAATAAAAAGAAGATTGGTAATTGCTTAAATTATTTTACTTTTCTAAGTATATCAATTCTATTTATTAACTAAATTAATTTATTTTCAGGAAAAGAAGTATGGGCATCCAATAAGCCATGATGACTATTCAAGGAGACACATATTTTAAAGAAGAAGAAAGAGGGGGATGGAGATAGGTGGGTTGAGGATCGGGCAGAGACTGCATATGTAAGCTTTCAATTTTCTTTAAGTGTTATAATTTACTTTTATAAGAATTTTTAAATACTAATTTAATTTAAAATAATGTGGGGTCACTACAAAAGTAACATGGAGGAATTCATTCGTAGTCAGCCAGCTGGTGAATCGGGTGAGCCACCAAACCTTCGGACGAGGATGCTGAAAAAATTTGACAAGAGTGGGTTGATCTAGTGGTGAGCACCCTCCACTTCCAACCAAGAGGTTGTGAGTTCAAGTTACCCCAAGAGCAAGGTGGAGAGTTCTTGGAGGGAGGGAGCTGAGGGTCTATCGGAAATAGCCTCTCTACCTCAGAGTAGAGGTAAGGTCTGCGTACATACTACCCTCCCCAGACCCCACTAGTGGGAGTATACTGGGTTGTTGTTGTTGTTGGCGGTCCAAAATGGGGGAAGGTATACGGGCTTCCTACGAAACAATTCCATCGCTATAGGTGTGGAATGCAAGGAATTGGGACTTCCTCACTGGGCGAGGAACTTAATAGGGAGAACCTCTCGGCTATGCGAGAGACATTGACAAAGCTTACATCCGAGCTAGAAGCGGCCAAGGAAAGAGAAAGTCTTAGAGATGCTCAATTCCTTGGTATGGAAGATCAGATGAGAACTCTCCTTTCTACTGGATCTTTTCCGTTGCCTCGATCTCGTGAGTCATCACCAGAGGCTCGACCTCCACGTGATCGTTCCTTCCATACTCCTCGTTAGCGTTCCTCCCGTCCTCCCCTTGATCGTTCTTCCCGTCCTCCACAAGACCGTTCTCTATACCGTCTTGTAGATGAAAGTTCATCAGACAGTGATGGTGTTGTAGAAAACACCCCTTGACCAATACTTTGATATACTCTGAACTAGACTAATAAAACCAGTTTTGAATTAGATTGAACAATTTTGAACTTGTTGTAATTAGGTTTTGCTTGATTTTGGATTGTGATGTTCAATTGAACTTTAATTTGTTAGTTTTAAAGTATTAATTGGATGTTTGGTTGTTGTTGTTGTTGTTGTTGGATATTTGGTTGGATTTGTGGTGAATTAGGGGTTGTATGTGGTAAATTGGTGGTTATTAGATGTGAATTGGGGGTATTGGTATGCTGTTTGTATTTGGCAAGTGGTGTAGCTAGCAAAACAAGCATTGCTACGAAAATTAAACCCAGAAAACCAACCAACCTTGGTCGGTAACTGATAAAAAAATTAAATTGCATATTACCGACCAATGTTGATCGGTTAATGTACAATGAATTCACATAAATGCAACATTACCGACCAAATTTGGTCAGTTTGCTGCCTGCCCTGTCCAGTTTACCGACCAATTTTGGTAGGTATTTTTAAATTTTAATTATTATATAAAACATATATTTTCAAGTGTTACACTTAAGTTTCAATGATGACAATAAAGCAAACCAAATTCACTAACTTTGTTTTGTTAATTGCAGTAACTCAAAGAAGATCCAGAAACAAAGTAAAGTAACATAATGGAAGATATACTTGCAACAAAACTTGAGATTTAAAATGGAAGGGAAACACAACATAATGGGAGACAATTTGAGTGCTGCCCCTTTCTTTAATAAAGCATGGAGCACGACAATTTGAGTGGAAAACACAACGTAATGGGAGACTGCCCCTTTCCTCAATAAAGCATGGAGCATGGAGCACTCCCTAGATTTCGGGCAGGGAGCACGTAAATTAATTCAGCTCATCTCATATGAAGGAATTATAGGCACCTCTCTTAAGCTAAATATCAGTAAAATATTGTGGGCATCAATCAAAGACCAATCTACAACAGCTCTCAAAACTCGCCTATAAGAAGATTGGCAAACTTAAGGATTAGATACGCCACTACAACATCTGTTTCTAAGCCTTTCTATTCCTTAGCACAAACACTGTATCCGTGAGTCTACAAGTGTCTCAAAAGATACGAAGAAGGAGAATACAAAAAGAAGTTGTGTCAACTCTATAAAGAATTATAGTTGATGTACAACATCGGTGGTCAACGTTCACAAAATCATCACTACTATAAACATTTATCAAGATTAAATAGAACCCTTGTGACCAAAGGGAACTGGATGTAGGTACCACACCGGTATTGAACCAGTATAAAAATTGATGTGTCTCTTTTTACCTTATGCTCTTTTTATTTATTTTTGCTAAAGTCAAATACTGTATACAACGTAGTAGACTAAGTCCACACTTAGTCAACTAAGTTTTTAAAATCAGCCACAATTCACCCCCCCTATTGTATTTTCAATTGATATCAGAGCTTAACTCACGAACTCTACTTAACAACAAGTGAGGAAAAGATCATGGGATCAAGCACAGTAGTCGGAGCGCTATTTCAAGAAGGAACCTCTCAAGTACGACCCCCATACTTCAATGGTCAACACTTTTCTCACTGGAAAGTACGCATGGAGACTTACACTATGTCATATGACATTAAAGTTTGGCGCGTGATTAAAAAGGGAAATTTTCCAATTCTACCAAAGAAAGATGAAAATGGTCAAGTTATAGTTTCATGTGATCCTCTTGATTTAGATGATTACACTGAAGAACAATCAGCTGTCATAACAGTTAATACCAAAGCAAAAAATCTTTTGTATAATGCTATCAGTTGAGAAGAATATGAAAAGATATCAAGCTGTGAAACTGTAAAGGAAATATGGGATAAATTAGAAGTCACATATGAAGGAACCAACAAAGTGAAAGAAACAAAAATCAATCTTCTAGTTAGAGATTATGAACTATTTCATATGAAGGATGGAGAGTCAGCAGAAGAAATGTTTACAAGGTTCAACAAGATCATTGGAGATCTAAACTTATTTGGCAGAACAATCCAAAGCGGGGAACATGTCAGAAAAATTCGGAGAAGTCTTTCCACGATTTGGCAACCCAAAGTCATTGCCTTGGAATGTCAGGATCTTGACAAAATGTCATATTAATAACTAAGATGTGATCTAATTGCGTATGAAAAAACACATTTAGATAGGCAAGTTCAACAAGAAAAAAGAAAGACAGTCACATTCAAAGCAACTGTGGCTGAATCAGAAAATAAAGATGAAGAAAAAGGAGAAGAACAAGATATGAACATAGCTATGCTTTCCAAAGTGGTAACGAACATGATGAATAGGAACGGATACAACAGAAGAGGCAAATCAAACTTTAGAAAAGATAAGATGAACAATGATAACGACAAAAACGATGGAAGATGATATAAGTGTGAAAAACATAGACACATCCAAGCAGAATGTCCTGAACTGAAAAAGAAACTTAGCAGGAACTTTCAAAAGAAAAATATCTTTTGGAGCTTGTAGTGATGAAGAAGAGTCTGATCAAGAAGAAAACGCCAACATATGCTTCATAGCCATAAATAATGATAGTGATGAAGACTCAGGTGAACTTGGTCTCAAGGCCGACAAAGGTATAAGTGAGGTGCGTCTTCCTACATGTCCAAATTGTCATGAACTTCAAGAATTTATCGATATTGCTCTTACAGATATTGAGAAAGTTCTAAATGAACTTCGAGAAATTCAAAGAGAAAAGAAAGATTGGGCGTTGAAATTTGAAGTATATGAAATTGAAAGGGATATGCTTCAAGAGGAAGTTAACGAACTTCAACTTCAATTAAGTGGATTACAAAAATCCACCAATCATAGCTCTGTTAAATCAAATCAATCTATTCCTCATAAATTTCCTACTAAAAATCCTTCTTCATGTATTCATTGTGGTATAAATGGGCACAAATCAAATCATTGCAGGCTATGAAAATTCTAATAACCCCTCATGCTTTTACTGTGAAAAATTTGGTCATTTCTCTAACCATTGCAGGTTTAAGAACAACAACAAATGGTTCTGGCGACCCAAGACCTTAAATCATGCTAACACTCTGAATACTAATCATTCAGGACCCAAGCAAGCTTGGGTACCTGTCACGACCCAAACTAACCCTGTCGTAATGGCGCCTATCGTGGAACTAGGAGAGCCGGCTCATTTCCAAAACAAACCGATATTTTTATTTCAAAGATAATTTCAAGGCTATCTAACATAAAAATCATTGTAAAGGAGTTCAAATCAAAACAAAAGTGTGGAAAGAAAAGTCTAACATCGGGGTGTCACTAGTCATGAGCATCTACTATAATTTATCTAACAATATCAAAATTAACATAGTCTGGAAAATAGCTAAATACAACTAAAGGAAGATAAGAGGGAGAAGAGCAGGGCTGCGATCGCCAGGCAGCTATCTCGCTATCCCCAAAAAATTCTGAAACCGGAATAGTCAACAACCACTACCGAGTCCAGCTACACCTGGATCTGCACACAAGGTGTAGGGAGTAACGTGAGTATGCCAACTCAGTAAGTAACAACAATAAATAAAGACTGAGAAGTAGTGTCGAGCAATAAGCATATAAAGTTCATATCATGAAATCTCAGTAGAATACCACATGTTTTTAAAATCATAGTATGAATCAAAACATCTCGTTTAAACCCAGTTCCAGTAAAATAATTTAAAGATATTTTTCAATAGTTTTCAAACAAAGGCTCAATGCAAGGTAAGCAAAAATGATGAAATCATAAATAGTCCCTCGGGTAAAAATATCACTCATATACAGCCCCTGGGGCAAACCTCACAGTCACTCGTATATAGCTCCCCGGGCATATCTCATAATCACTCGTAAACAGCCCCTCGGACATACCTCACCATCACTCATGCCTCCCAATCACTCAGCACTCGGCACTCGACACTCGCACTCTGTAGGTACCTGTGCTCACTAGGGCTGTGTACAGACTCCGGAGGGGCTCCTTCAGCCCAAGTGCTATATCAAGCCAAGTCATGGCATAAATCAATCAGGCCCTCGGCCTATATCAAACATGCTGCGGCGTGCAGCCCGATCCCATAAATATCCTCACAAATCAGGCCCTCGACCTCATTCAGTCATAAACCTCTCAAGCCACTCTGGTTCTCAGTAAAACAGGGTATTCAGCCCAAAACAACATTTATATGCATCAAAATATAGTAATAAAATTTGAGTTATGGAATAAAAAGGTATAACCATGACTGAGTATAAATTTACAATCGAAAACGGTGAGAGGATAGTAAGAAAAGGCCCCTAAAGGTCCAAATAGCACTGGCACAAGGCCCAAACATGGTATTCAACCCAATTTACAGAAAACTCTTTCTAAAACACATAAGTATCATATAGTTTCAACAAAATATGCAACTTTACAGTTGCTACGGGACGGACCAAGTCACGATCCCCAACAGTGCACGCCCACACGCCCGTCAACTAGCATGTGCGTCACCTCAAAATAGTAAAATGATACGAAATCTGGGGTTTCATACCCTCAGGACTAGATTTACAATCGTTACTTACCTCAAACCGGTCAAATCTCTACCACGCGATGCTCTTTCCTCTTGACTCGGCCTCCAAATGCTCCGAATCATTTCACAATCAGTAAAATACAATCAATATACGCTAATGGAATGAATTCCACAAGAAAACTACCAATTTAGACCAAAAACCCAAAATTGGCACAAACCCGCCCCCCGGGCCCACGACTCGGAATCGGGTAAAAGTCACAAATTACGAACGCCCATTCACGCATGAGTCCAACCATACTAGTTTCACTCAAATCCGACTTCGAATCGATATTCAAATCCCAAAAATTTATTTTATGAAGTTTCTACAATTTTCCCCAAATTTCCACCTCAAATTACTAATCAGATGATGAAATCATTGACATATTCATGTATATTAATCAAATTCGAGTTAGAATCACTTACCCCGATAAATTTCTTGAAAAACCCATGAACAATCGCCACAAACCGAGCTCCCTAGGTCCAAAATGTGAAATAATGCCCTAAACCCCGTTTATATAGAGCACCTTCTGAACTCCCACTATGCGGTCCGCGAAATTCCAAGCGCGGCCGCGCCTCCTAGGTCCTGCGGTAGTGAAACACTTGTGCGGCCGCACTTTTTGGTGGCTGCACTGCCAAGCTTTAGTATTTTGGCCATAACTTTCTCTACAGATATCCAAATGATGACTTCTTTACCTCTCTGGATACTAGACACGAAGTGCTACAACTTTAATTTGTAGATCAAAAGATATAGGCTTCTGAATCATCTCAAAATTTCTTGTAGTTCAAAAGATATAGGCTTCCGAAGCCAGACCAGCGGATCTGTAGAACTTTTTCCCGGAGTGCGGCCGCGGCAGAATTATACGGTCCGCAAAATTCTACTGAGGTCTGCAAAAGTCTGCTGAGATCCGCGAAATTTAAAGCACCAAAACCATACCTGAGTTCCGGAAATGCTTGGACTCGCTCAAAAGTCACCCCGAAATACACCCGAGGCCTCCGGAACCTCAACCAAAGGTACCATCAAGTCCAACAATACCATACAAACTCAATCGAGTTCTCGAATGACATCAAACAATAACAAAAACATGAATCACACACCAATTCAAGCTTAATAAACTTGAAACCTCAAACTTCCACAACAGATGCTGAAACCTATCAAACCTCGTCCGAATAACCTCAAATTTTGCATACATGTCATAAATGACTCTACGAATCTAATCCAACTCCGGAGTTCCATTTCGACTCCGATGTCAAATTTTCCACTACCAACCGGAAATCACCAAATTTTTAATTTCGCCAATTCAAGCCTAATTCTACCACAAACCTCCAAATTACATTCCGGACACGCTCCTAAGTCCAAAATTACCTAACAACGCTATCCGAACCAAAAAAATCCCAATCCGAGTTCGTTTACTCATAAGTCAACATCCGGTTGACTTTTCCAACTTAACCTTCTAAATGAGAGACTAAGTGTCTCGTTCCACTCTGAAACTACTCCGGACCCGAACCTACCAACCCAATACAACACAACATAAAGAAGTAGAAATGGGGAAACGGGGCTATAACTCCCAAAACGACCGGCCGGGTCGTTACATCCTCCCCTACTTAAACATACGTTCGCCCTCGAACGTGCCAAGAGTTGTTTTCAGGCCATCAAATCAATATTCCATCTTACCATGCATGTACCCGGGGGTGATCATCACGTATCCCTATACCATATAGGTCTGACCCCACAACTTAACAAGAAAATTCATTAATTTAACCTTAGCCCAAAAACCTTGGAGCCAAATTTCTAACATCCAGAATTATGTTTTAAGACCCGAATCTCACATCTACACACTGCATAATTTTGAATGAGCTGCATCGAGCCATAACTATAACCACAAATATAATCAACTAATATATTACCCAACTCGCATGCTCGTGGCACCATTCATGATCACAGTAACTACTCCAAAGCCAACCAAGTACTAGTATTAAACCCCATATCGAACCAAACCTCGTTCCAAAACCTTCGTACACTGCTAATAATAAAAGAAACATGCAGAAATCTCATGACCCCCTTATCAGAGCAACAAGTCATGGAGCTCTCCCCTACCAGAACCATAATCACTCTCTAAGCCGACTTTCAATATTATTCTCCCGAATATACCATAATCAAAATTGATAGTACCCACTCTAGGTCCAATGACCCTATATTATTAAACACAACCATCCCACAGACATGCCACACCAATGTAACTCAGAGCCACAAACTGTGCCATCTGTGCGCCAATACGCAACAATTCAAACATATTCAGTCATGAAAAAATGACTCCAATGAGAAAACTGCCTCGATGAATTAATAAGTACTGTCACAAAGAAATGCTGAAAATTCATCACACACCGTAGGACCATCACACGATTCTAACGCAAGATTCATACCTTAACATAACTCCGTTGCAATGCGTGACCCCGTCCAAATGCTGGTCCATATTATCTACCTCGGGCCACCCTGCTCAAAATCAATAACGATGGAGAGGCAAATGACAAAAATGCCACACAAAACCTGAAAGAACATAACCAATACGCAATTGATCATGCAATACTTAAATACTCAGCTAGCTCAAATTCTGCCATAGGGCCCCCAATAGATCCGTACCATGTGTGTATATAACCAATGAAACACAACTTCTCGTAGGATAGAAGAGTAACTCATAGATCATTTCAGACCACGAATAAGTTCAACATCAACCGAATGGCACATCACTCAACAATAGCAGTAGGGAGCCAACCAGTCAGACTCGATGTAGAATACACATCCTAATTAGGCCTACCAATGGACACCAAATCAACTCTGGTCACCTACAAATAGATAAATAATCCTCCGGAAGCCAAAAATGACTGAATCATAACACATACTATCATCTGGCTTGCTTCAGCCATGACTTCACAGTCCACAACCATGAAACAATCTGCTCATGATGACTCCCAGTATCCAAATCCATAGTACACACGAATCACCATATCTGATCCCAACTCCACTATCGAATGTCTAGCACATCTTTCATACATGATCATCCTACGAGAAATACTTCTATAATTCTCCCATGCCATATAGCAAAATTTGAATATCAACAGTCGATTAGCCAGGAGAGTGCCGTAATACCAATGAAGTATCGATGAATCAAAACATATTACCCCTTCTGAAATATATACTCTCATCAGGCCATACCGATTAATATAATTTACCTAGTCATCTGAAATCGTCCATGCTGCCTAAGAATTTATGTCCCTACCTTCAAAACTAAATTGTGACCTTGCACCTGCAAATCTTAATCCTACACAATACATCGCGTCTACCATGCCATCTTGTGAAGAGTACAAGAATCTCATAATCACTCTAAGTCACAAGCAGAACACATACCCGATCAATCAGAAACCTTCCATTTGATCTCCTCCCAAAGAAAATCCCAATACGCACCATATTCCTCATGCCGACAGGAAATATACTCCTCGAACCGTGGTAAAAACCATTGAGAACTCTTCAAAACCCGTTTGCACACAACCAACATCTTCCAACGACCCTGCACTGGGTGTAACGACCACGTAATCAGTAAATTCTCCTGAGCTCATGCTTGCCCACCATTTATCTAAGTCTGCACTTTCCCTATTGACATCAACTGATAGTTCAACAATACCTTCCGAACTCAAGTCATATTGCGCCTGAAACGATAATCAGATCTTCACATCCCTCTTCATTTCAAACAAACTCCTTTCTGCCATATTCAATCTTTCTTCATACAGTAACCATCACTCCAAATGAAGTTTGTAGGCCAAATCACATTCTATCACGATTCCAAACCATTCTACACTTCCTCAAGGCACGCGACTACCCTACCACATAATCCATATGCTAATATGCCATTGTTACTTCGGTTAAACCATCTCCTTTAAGCGACTTCTCAACCTCTACTTCTCCTACTTGACCTGCTAGTACTTTAACCACCGCGAAAAACTTCTCGTCATATCTTCCCTCATACTTTGCTGCCCAACCGTTGCATCAAATCAAAATGCACCTCTGTCGCACCTAAACTAATAAAATGTTACCGACTCTAAGTCTCTTCGAAGGTCATCTTTCTCGAGCCGTCAACATCAGAAATACCCATTTGCAACCATAATTACTACATAATGACTTACTCTTCTTGAGTCCAAACTCATTGACAAGACATAAGGATTTAATTTATCCCAAAATTTAACAACGTGAAAGATCCTTCAAACATTCATACTCGAGACCGTGCGTCACATCAAAATGAAAATCAAGAACCCAATGGCCTTTCTTTACATTTCAAGGAAACACTTCTCGTCCCATTCGAATTATCTTAACACATTCCGCAGTTACATCATACTCATCGCAAAGCCATTCCACCCCTCATCGAGCCATAAATTCTACTCGTAGGGACATTACCAGACATATGAGTCCAAATGTACATGTTACAACTGAAGCTACAAAGCCTAAGCTACGGTCTAAACCAGGCCTCAAGTCCTCCAGACTAGCCCATCACAGAATACATAATACACATCTCAAATCTCGTTCATAAAATCGCAAGCCAGCGATGCACAACTGATACTAAGTGCTCACATGCGCACTCGAATGTGTGGAAGGAATTCAAAACGTTATGTTTCAATATGAATCAATTCCGTACGATAGAATACAAGAAAGTGAAATTTTCCTAAGGGTTCGGTAGCCTATCGAAGATAAATACAGACGTCTCTGTACCGATCTGCAAGACTTTACTAAACCTACTCATGACTCGTGAGACCTATGTAACCTAGAGCTCTGATACCAACTTGTCACGACCCAAACTAACCTTGTCATGATGGCGCATATCGTGGAACTAGGCAAGCCGACTCATTTCCAAAACAAACCGATATTTTCATTTCAAAGATAATTTCAAGGCTATCTAACATACAAACCTTTGTAAAGGAGTTCAAATCAAAACAAAAGTGTGGAAAGAAAAGTTCGACATCGGGGTGTCACTAGTCATAAGCATCTACTACAATTTATCTAACAATATCGAAACTAACACTGTTTAGAAAATAGCTAAATACAACTAAAGGAAGATAAGAGGGAGAAGAGCAGGGCTGCGATTGCAGGCAGCTACCTCGCTATCTCTGAGAAAATCTGCAACCGGAATAGTCAACAACCGCTACCGTGTCCAGCTACACCTGGATCTGCACACAAGGTGTAGGGAGTAACGTGAGTATGCCAACTCAGTAAGTAACAACAATAAATAAAGACTCAACAGTAGTGACGAGCAATAAGCATATAAAGTTCATATTATGAAATTTCAGTAAAATATCACATGCTTTTAAAATTAGGTTTTGAATCAAAACATCTCATTTAAATCCAGTTCTAGTAAAATCATTTAAAGATATTTTTCAACAGTTTTCAAACAAAGGCTCAATGCAAGGTAAGCAAAAATGATAAAATCATAAACAGCCCATCGGGCAAAAACATCACTCATATACAGCCCATCGGAAAAACCTCACAGTCACTCATATACAACCCCTTAGGCATACCTCATAATCACTTGTAAACAGCTCCTCGGGCATACCTCACCATCACTCATGCCTCCCAGTCACTCATCACTCGACACTCAGTAGGTACCTGTGCTCATTGGGAGTGTGTTTAGACACCATAGGGGCTCCTTCAGCCCAAGCATTATATCAAGCCAAAATATGGCATTTATCAATCAGGCCCTCGGCCTATATCAAACATGTTGCGGCGTGCAACCCGATCCCATAAATATCCTCACAAATCAGGCCTTCAGTCTCATTCAGTCATAAACCTCTCAAGCCACTCGGGATCTCAGTAAAACAGGATATTCAGCCCAAAACAACATTTATATGCCTCCAAATAGAGTAATAAAAACTGAGTTATGCAATAAATAGGTATAACCATGACTGAGTATAAATTTACAATCGAAAACAGTGAGGGGATAGTAAGAAAAGGCCCCTAAGGGTCCAAATAGCACTGGCACAAGGCCCAAACATGATATTCAACCCAATTTACATAAAACTCTTTCTAAAACACATAAGTATCATATAGTTTCAACAAAATATGCAACTTTACAGTTGCTACGGGATGGGCCAAGTCACGATCCCCAATAGTGCACGCCCACACGCCCGTCACCTAGCATGTGCGTCACCTCAAAATAGTAAAATGATACGAAATTCGGGGTTTCATATCCTCAGGACTAGATTTACAATCGTTACTTACCTCAAACCGGTCAAATCTCTACCCCGCGATGCTCTTGCCTCTCGACTCGGCCTCCAAATGCTCCGAATCTATTCACAATCAATACAATACCATCAATATACACTAATGGAATGAATTCCATAAGAAAACTACCAATTTAGACCCAAAACCCGAAATTGGCTCAAATCCCCCCGAGCCCACAACTCGGAATCGGGTAAAGGTCACAAATTACGAATGCCCATTCACTCACGAGTCCAACCATACTAGTTTCACTCAAATCCGACTTCGAATCGACATTCAAATCTCAAAAATTCATTTTATGAAGTTTCTACATTTTCTCCCAAATTTCCACCTCAAAGTACTAATCATATGATAAAATCATTGATATATTCATGTATATTAACCAAATTCGAGTTATAATCACTTACCCCGAAGAATTTCTTGTAAAACCCATGAACAATTGCCACAAATCGAGCTCCCTAGGTCCAAAGTGTGAAATAATGCCCTAAACTTCGTTTATATAGTGCACCTTCTGAACTCCCACTATGCGGTCCGCAAAATTCTGCCGACGTCCGCGAAATTCTACTGAGGTCCGCGAAATTCTGCTGAGTTCCACGAAATTCAAAGCACCAGAACCATACTTGAGTTCCGGAAATGTCCAGACTCGCTAAAAACTCACCCCGAAACACACCCGAGGTCTCCAGAACCTCAACCAATGGTACCATCATGTCCTAAAATACCATACAAACTCAATCAAGCTCTCGAATCACATTAAACAATAACAAAAACATGAATGGCACATCAATTAAAGCTTAATGGACTTGAAACCTCAAACTTCCACAACCGATACCGAAACATAACAAACCTCGTCCGAATAACCTCAAATTTTGTACACGCGTCACAAATGATACTACGAATCTAATCCAACTCCCAAAATTTCATTCCGACTCCGATGCCAAATTTTCCACTGCCGACCGAAAATCACCAATTTTTCAATTTCGCCAATTCAAGCCTAATTCTACCACGGACCTCCAAATTATATTCCGGACACGCTCATAAGTCCAAAATAACCTAACAGAGCTATTCGAACAAAACAAATACCAATCCGAGATCATTTACTCATAAGTCAACATTCGGTTGACTTTTTCAACTTAACCTTATAAATGAGAGACTGAGTGTCTCATTCCACTTCGAAACTACTCCGGACCCGAGCCTACCAACCCGATATAACACAACACAGCTGAACAACACTTAAAGAAGAAGAAATGGGGAAAACGAGGCTATAGCTCCCAAAATAACCGGTCGGGTCGTTCCAGTACCTAAAAACAAGTAACTTCTTATTGCAGGAACAACACAAGCAGAATAGAAAAGGAAAATGGTATCTTAATAGCGCATGTTCCATACATATGACTGGTGACAAATAACAGTTCAAAATAGTCACCAAATTAGATGGAGGACTGATATATTTGGAGCCAAATCAAAAGGAAATGTATTTGCAGTTGGAAGATTCCCTCTTAGCTCAACATGTGATGTAGACGAAGTATATCTAGTTGATGAACTTGGTTACAATCTTCTCAGTATTAGTCAACTATGCGACAATTACTATGAGGTTCGTTTTAAAAAATCTTGTTGGCTTATTGAAGACAAATCGGGTAAAGTTATTCTTTCTGGAAACAGAGACAAAAATGTCTATACTATAAGCAACATAGACAGTCTTGGTAATCAAATTTGTCTAGCCTCTATGATTGATGATCCTTGGGTTTGGCACAGAAAGCTTGGCCATGCTAGCATGCACACTATTCAAAAGATCTCTAACCTCAATCTTGTCATTGGTATTCCAAACCTAAATTTTTCAAAAGATCATATTTGGGATGCATGTCAATTAGGAAAATAAACTTGTTCTTCCTTTAAATCCAAAAACACTAAACCCCTTCAACTCCTGCATATGGATCTGTTTGGTCCAACTAGAACTGCCAGCATTAGTGGTAGTAAATATGCCTTTGTTATCGTAGATGGTTTCTCTCATTTCAGTTGGGTTATGTTTCTGAGTCATAAAGATGACGCTCTAAAGAATTTTGAAGTTTTTTGTAAGAAGATACAGCGTGAAAAAAGATATTACATTTATACTATCAGAAGTAACCATGGAGGAGAGTTCGAAAGCAGAGCCTTTGAAAACTTTTGTAATGATCAAGGAATATCTCATAACTTTTCTTCACTAAGATCACCTCAACAAAATGGAGTGGTAGAACGTAAGAAAAGAACTTTATAGGATACGGCAAGAACCATGATTGTGGAAAATTCTCTGCCTCACCACTTCTGGGCAGAAGCTATAAGTACTGCATATCATATTATCAATAGATGTCTTATTCGTCCCCTTCTAAACAAAACTCCATATGAACTGTGGAATGGTAAGAAACCCAACATTAGTTAATTCTACCCATTTGGATGTAAATGTTTCATTCACAACAATGGTAAAGATAACTTGGGTAAATTTGATCCAAAAAGTAACGAAGGTATCTTTCTTGGTTTTTCTCCTTCAAGTAAAGCATATAGAGTCTTTAATAAAAGAACCTTATGCATTGAAGAATCCATTCATGTTGTTTTTGTAGATACTAACACTCACTTAAGGAATGTAACACTTCTTGAAGATGAGGAAATATCTTTTGTTACAAAGTCTGTTGTTGCAGGAAAAGACAGTCAATATCAGTCGACTGAGCAGCAAAATCAGTCAACTAAAAAAACCATTGATTTCCAGGAACCATCTTCTGTTGAACAGGCGATCACAAATATTTCAAATGAATGGAAAAGTGAACCTGGATATCCTCACAAGTTCATTATTAGAAATCCACAAGAAGTTATTACTACCAGAAGATCTCCGAAAATCAAATCTCACATGGCCTTAATATCGCAACTTGAGCCAAAAAAGGTTGACGAGGCCCTTAAAGAGGTCAACCGGGTCAAAACTATGAAGGATGAACTCGATCAATTCAAAAGAAATAAAGTGTGGGATTTGGTTCCAAAACCATCAAACGCCTCCATTATAGGAACTAAATAGGTCTTCAGAAGTAAACTAAATGAGTCCGGTCAGGTGGTTCGTAATAAAGCAAGGCTAGTTGCTCAAGGTTACTCTCAGCAAGAAGTAATCGACTACGATGAAACTTTTGCACCTGTAGCAAGATTAGAATCAATTCGAATACTACTAGCTTTTGCTGCTCATAAAGGATTCAAGCTATTTCAAATGGACGTAAAAAGTGCGTTCTTAAATGAATATATGTCACGACCCAATTTTCCTTTCGTGTGACGTCGTGATGGCACCTAGTCTCTACAACTAGGTAAGCCTAACATTTTGCGGAATAATGAAATAAAAATATAAATTGAACCAATTATTCAAAAGTACACAACAAATACCAAAATCCGGAACATCGTGAATCACAAACTACAGAAAGAAAAATCTAGTGTCTCTATACATCAGAGTCTAACAAGGAAAAATACAGAAGATAATGGACATGAGAAAGAGAAGAAGGGGACTTCGAGGTCTGCGGACGCGGAAGATATACCTTGAAGTCTTCAAAGCTGTCCCGGCTCACTGATAGTGCGGCTGATAAGGTACACCTGGATCTGCACACGAAAAACATGTGCAGAGAGTAGCATGAGTACACTATAATCGGTACCCAGTAAGTGCCAAGCCTAACCTCGGTCGAGTAGTGACGAGGTCAGGTCAAGGCCCTACTGATAAATATGTAATAAAACAATATAGAGTGTAATACCGCAATAAAATAAAGGCTAAAATTTAAAATACAATGAAATCATAGAAGGTAACAGCTTAGTACACAGAAACACAACAGGAGATCTCCCAAGATACCGTCCCGTAGTCCCAAACGTAAATGTGCAGGGGGTCTCCTGGAATACCGTTCTGTAGTCCCAAAATAAATGTGCAGGGGGATCTCCCGGAATACCGTTCCGTAGTCCCAAAATAAATGTGCAGGGGAATCTCCCGGACTACCATTCCGTAGTCCCAAATTAAATATGCAGTATAGGGGGATCTCCCGGAATACCGTTCCGTAGTCCTAAAGTAAATATGCAGCGCGAATGATAGAAATACAACTACAT
>AWOL01S0054355.1:4979-15014 GCA_000715115.1 Nicotiana otophora | reverse complement strand
CCCCCCCCCCCCAAAGATCCGAAGAGACAGTATCACGTTTTAGAGAAATTTCATACGTGATTTACAATGGTTGGAGTTGTGATGTGAGATTTTGCGATTCTAAGGAAGTATGGTGCAATCTTTCTCAAGCATATCATATGGATTTTCCCCTACTTCGATCTGCCATTACATGTTGTTGTTATTGACGTGTGTTGGAAGGACTTTCAAGAAAATCGACTTAGGTATATTAAGGCTAAGCCCTTCCTTCATTTTGGCATGATCTCATAATTTCATGTGTTTGATGATGATGCATAAAGAGAAATTCATACTCCCGAATTTATATACACTATCCTAGTCACATAAAGTACAGTATTCTCCTTATCCGGACTTCATATTTAATTGAGTATTGTCTTCTTCCAGTCAAGAGAGCAGAGAGCCTATATATATATATATATATATATATATATAGTATTACAGTATTTTCATTACCATCGAGCTATAATTAATGGGCAGGCTCCTATTGGGCAACCTCTGATCAGATGGTAAGTTATAGGAGATTGAACTTGATTAAGATACGCCTTTCCTAGTTGAGTCATGGTTGTTGTTAATTCAGCAATGGCTTTCCCGTGGTCTTGCAACTCTTTGTGGAGGTGAATCACGTTGGGATCACCTTGTGGAACATTAGCTGGATTGCCTAGCCGATAATGGTTCCACCATCTCACATACCTTTGCATAAGGTGTTGTCATTAAGTTTCCACCGGCCAATTGATTTACCATGAATTGGTTCGTAGTATTGATAACATAGTAGAAAGGTTTCTGGATCATATTGTCGGTCATATCATTTTTCAGGCACTCCTTCACCATTATCTCATACCTCTCCCAAATCCCCCTGCAAAGGTTCATTTGGCTCTTGCTTGAAAGCCAATATTTCATCCCTAAGAGTTGTCATATGTCCGGGAGAGAAAAACTTAGCAATAAACTTATTCACCAACTCATCCCAAGTATGTGTTGAGTGATTTAGTAAACGTTCAAACCAATATAACGCTTTACCACGTAGAGAGAACGGAAAAAGGCTTAGCCTCAAATCATCCTTGGAAACATTAGTTTGCTTGCTCCCCCAACACTTATCCACAAAGCCCTTCGAGTGTTTATAGGCATTTTGATGTGGCACATCGGTGAAAAAGCCTCGTTGCCTTAGCAAAGTGAGCATCACATTGGTAATTTGAAAGTTTCCCGCCTTAATATGAGGGGGGACTACTGCACTAGCATAACCTTTATTTGGAAAAATCTGGTGTTGCGCCACTTGTGGTTGAGGTGGTGGAGATGGAGGTGGTACATGCACGTTGTCTCGAGGAACCCGGCCTCGCTGATTCTGTTGTGGAACTTGAGGTACCTCATTGAGTTGTTCCTCCTCACCGTCCATGTCCCCTAATGGCATATATCTGAGCTCATTGTTCGCAATGTTTGTACCTATAATTTCTTCAACAAGTTAGTAACACGGAAGGGAAAGAAGATATTTGAAGAGCACACTAAAATATATAGCTAACACCATAAAATTCCCCAGCAATGGCGCCAAATATTGATCCATACCCAATGCGCACTCAATAGTGAGTGTAAACGGTCATTGGAAGAATAGTACCCATCAAAAGACGGGGTCGATTTCTGCAGGAAGTTAAATATGGGTGTTAGGTTTTACACTTGGTGAGCATAAATGAAATATCTCAATTGCGCTTCCAAATAAGGGATTTTGTATTTTACTTCTAAAATTAACCCTAGCAATGATCAATTAATGAAAAGAGACTAGAAAACGTGTAAAAGTCTTACGGGTGTAACCTTCACCTAGGTGTTAGCCAAATGAGTAAATTATGTTAACTTGTTTTAGTGACCGGGGTGCATTATAGCTCTCAACTCTGAATTACCCCCTCAGTACCTCTCGAATATAGAGAGATTTTTCCCAAATTGGTTTTTTCAAAACCAACCAGGTATCAATTCGAATAGTTGATATGATCTCAAGTTGGGTTTTCCCTATCTCTAGTATAAACTCTTTAATCAGGCTAGCAAAAACCTTAACTAGCCCAATTTCTTGTTAGCCAAGTTTTCCTAGTCTAAATCCCTCTTTCTCAAGTAAAACCAAGTCAAATAGGCACGAATTATTATTTGCAACCATTAATTCTAGAAATAATGAATGAAAAAGGATAAATAATAAACACCAAATCATAAACAAGCATTAGATTAATCACCTATAAAGTTTACACACTAGGTCTGGGTCACAGCCCTAGCGAAAATCTAGGGACTCATGATAGAAATTGAAGAAACAAAGAAGAAGAACTAACTAAAGCAATAAAACAAAATTAAATTGATAAAACTAATATTTCTTCACCTTAAATGGTCACTAATTACCCAAAGTATCAAAGTAAGACGACTACAACACTAAATATTACAAAACTTGCCTTAGAAAAGTGTTTTCCGTCTATTTATAGTGGCCCAAAAATCGCTGACAAAAATGTCCTTTGGGAGGTTCTACAGCCGCACACATGTGTGGTCTGCACTTTTCTTACCTCTACAGGTGCAGGACTTCTGCAGCTACACAATTCAGTCTGCCACTGTACTTCAGGTTCTGCGGCCGCACTTTTCCTTCTGCAGCTGTACTTTTGGCAAGGCTTCACACTTGGTCGTTTTGTACATTCCCTTAACTTTTTGAATTCTTGTCAGTGCGACCAAGTTTTGCGGCCCCATAAATTTTGTGCGGTCTGCACTTTTCCAAATATCCTCTAAGCTTCAAGTAGCAGATCTGCGGCCGCCACGTTAATTCTATGGTCTGCACTTCCTTTTGCGGACAACACTTTTGGCATGCTGTGCTCCTTCACCCCCTTTATGAGCTGGAACACTCCTTGTTTAGTTAGGTTTCATCGTTGAGGTCCAATTCTCCAACATGCCTACAATTTGCACAATTTCATTAGTTTTGTGAAGAAACATCAACACTTGCAGACTAAAACTAAGAAGGTACTAATAAGTGGTTAAAATCAGTACTTATCAACTCCCCCAAACTTAAGTCTTTTCTTGTCCTCAAGCAAATAGATTAGTTACCACCTCCTCAAAGTTAAAAGTCATTTACCAACTCCTCAAATTTAAAGGTCATTTAAAAGAGTCAATTCATTACATGTCATAATCGCGGAACGAGACTTTTTAACAATTTGAGTACTGAAAAGAAAAACTAAGTATAAACAAAAACAAAAATGAATTTGCAGTGACTTTAAGAAAATCAATTCTTTTATTTCATCAAAAGGAATGTCTGAGCGTTCAAGGAGGCAATTGACAAAAGAGTAGAGGCACGGTCCAATCCTTAATTGATTGTGCATTTTGTTTTTCAAAATTACTACAATTCCACACAACCAATACACCCAGCGAACCAGAGATGGGTTGGTGGTCCAATTCTGCAAGGCCTCTCGTGGTTTGACATCCCGAATGGTCGGTGTCACGGCATTCCTTGATCATTGTCACGAACAGTCATCCCATTCAATCAATGATGTCATTCTCTAGTGCTGAGCTCTGATCTGGACCCGGAACACGCTCTGGCACAAACTCCTTCTTCCTAAATTTACCGGTGTATATATTTTGGAGTGTAGGTGGATACCCCAAACCAACAGTACCCTTCTGTCCTTTTGGATCCATCGGCTCTGTTATCCCATTTGATCGGGCCCCTAGCCCGATCCTTGGTCGGTTCCCGTACTTCGTCATTTCTCTCATTGCCATCTTCTATCTGTATAGCAGCTACACACCTATATTCGACTAAGTATTCTCTATCTCCATGGTCTCCATGATCTCAACCACATGAAAGCGACCCTATCCAATCCTTCTATGAATGGAATTGCGTGTTCTAGATAAGCTGACCGACTCTATTCATCGTGAACTTCATACATTGATGGAGAGTGGACAGAAGTGCCCCTTCCATATATATCCAGGGCCTTCCCAGCAAAAAGTTATAACTTGACACACTGTTGGGAATTCAACTGGTCTAATTTGTAGGGCTAAATAGATCTCTCAAATGATATCCTTCTGTGACCAATCGTAAGGTCACTCTTACATGTCTTTCCTTCACCTCTCTCTAATGAATACCCAATTGTCATAGAGTAGAGAATAGTAAAATGTTCACTCCACATCCTCCATCTACCAGCGTTCAGGACCCCACCTTATCCCTGCACTTGACTGTGAAATGCAGGGCTCTATTATGATTTACGTCTTCTGTAGGAAGCTCTTATTCGAAAGGAAATCATGTTTGTATCGATCGTCATTCCAATGGTTGCTGCCAACACCTCACTAGTAGTGTTTCTCGGCGCACATAATCAATATAACGCTTTTATCAAACCACTTTTACGACTGTCAAAACTCATCGGCAAATCCATGATCGATATGTGTGCAAGGGTTTTCTTTAATTGTTCTTGCATGGAGTACTCTTTAACTAGCATCTTCCTCCAAACTTATGCTGCCTCAGCATATGTTATGTTTCTCCTCATAGTCTGTTACTTGGATTTCCTCGGTTTATCTGCTCCAGAGCATAACACCTTCCTGACATGGTCATCCCGTGAGCAACTGTGGAATCTATCATATTTCCTTTTCCTTTCTGCTGATACGTCCATGGAACTGTCTTGTATTCTCGACTCTCCTTATTCTTGATGGCAGCAGTGGACTGTTGTTGGTACGTCAGGACCATCAGTGGAGGTTGCAACTGTACAGTAATCAATAGGGTCATTTAGGGTGAAACCCTTGTAGCCTTGACATTCCTAATTGTGACAAAGGTCCCTTTCAGATCATAATCTTCATCTAAAGCGATCATTTTAGCTACTTGATTTCTATATTTCGACAGTGGGTTACGATTCACATTCAGTGGAGCCAGGGTACATTGGATGGCTCCTTTCTTGATCAACGACTCAGTCTCAGTCTTCATCCTGAAGCAGTCCACGATATCATGGTCAGGTACACCTGAATAGTAGGCACATCGTTTGGTTGCATCAAAGTATTTGGAAGTTTGGTCGGGACTTCTCCCTTCCACTAGATATATCAAACCGGCTCACCTCAGCCTTTTAAACAACCGGGCTAATGGTTCAGCAATCGGGATGTAGTTTTTGGGGTTTCTTTCTTCAAAGTATGGGTGTTGCCGGGGTGCATTGGTGTCACTCCCCGTTTTCTTGCGCAAGCGGGCTTTGACGAGTGACTACTCTTTTAAAGGAGGAATTGAAGGAGAAGAGTCACCACCTAATAATTTTTAAAGTGCGTTAGGGCACCTATTTGCGAATACCTCTGTTTGACTAGTCTGTGTCACAAAAGATCGGGTAAGGGCTCAAGTTACTTCAAACAGAAGGTGTTAGGCACTCTTCAAGGTCCACAACCATGGGTCCCGGCCGAATTTTGAACTATGTGGATTATGTGATTAGTCTAGGTGATCAAAAGAACAAAGGGAAATATAGAAGTCAAAGAGTCTTATCTTAACACATGAGAATTGGTACAAATCCTTAATGATTAGAAGGATACAACTACATTGGTCTATGTTAAATGACTAAGTGTAGATAACCAGCATATAAACAAAGAGGGGGGGAGGTCCTAAGTTTTTTAGCCTAAAGGATCACCCCTTGCAACATAAATAATACTTTGCAACTACCTTAAGGTAGGGGTTGCTCATATTATTCAGCAGGCAAAGACTATCATCTCTTGCTACACAATTACTATGTTGAACTTGTTACTTAAATGGGCTCTAATTCAATTCTAAATTGTATCCTAAGTGTGCATTACNTCAATTCTTTTATTTCATCAAAAGGAATGTCTGAGCGTTCAAGGAGGCAATTGACAAAAGAGTAGAGGCACGGTCCAATCCTTAATTGATTGTGCATTTTGTTTTTCAAAATTACTACAATTCCACACAACCAATACACCCAGCGAACCAGAGATGGGTTGGTGGTCCAATTCTGCAAGGCCTCTCGTGGTTTGACATCCCGAATGGTCGGTGTCACGGCATTCCTTGATCATTGTCACGAACAGTCATCCCATTCAATCAATGATGTCATTCTCTAGTGCTGAGCTCTGATCTGGACCCGGAACACGCTCTGGCACAAACTCCTTCTTCCTAAATTTACCGGTGTATATATTTTGGAGTGTAGGTGGATACCCCAAACCAACAGTACCCTTCTGTCCTTTTGGATCCATCGGCTCTGTTATCCCATTTGATCGGGCCCCTAGCCCGATCCTTGGTCGGTTCCCGTACTTCGTCATTTCTCTCATTGCCATCTTCTATCTGTATAGCAGCTACACACCTATATTCGACTAAGTATTCTCTATCTCCATGGTCTCCATGATCTCAACCACATGAAAGCGACCCTATCCAATCCTTCTATGAATGGAATTGCGTGTTCTAGATAAGCTGACCGACTCTATTCATCGTGAACTTCATACATTGATGGAGAGTGGACAGAAGTGCCCCTTCCATATATATCCAGGGCCTTCCCAGCAAAAAGTTATAACTTGACACACTGTTGGGAATTCAACTGGTCTAATTTGTAGGGCTAAATAGATCTCTCAAATGATATCCTTCTGTGACCAATCGTAAGGTCACTCTTACATGTCTTTCCTTCACCTCTCTCTAATGAATACCCAATTGTCATAGAGTAGAGAATAGTAAAATGTTCACTCCACATCCTCCATCTACCAGCGTTCAGGACCCCACCTTATCCCTGCACTTGACTGTGAAATGCAGGGCTCTATTATGATTTACGTCTTCTGTAGGAAGCTCTTATTCGAAAGGAAATCATGTTTGTATCGATCGTCATTCCAATGGTTGCTGCCAACACCTCACTAGTAGTGTTTCTCGGCGCACATAATCAATATAACGCTTTTATCAAACCACTTTTACGACTGTCAAAACTCATCGGCAAATCCATGATCGATATGTGTGCAAGGGTTTTCTTTAATTGTTCTTGCATGGAGTACTCTTTAACTAGCATCTTCCTCCAAACTTATGCTGCCTCAGCATATGTTATGTTTCTCCTCATAGTCTGTTACTTGGATTTCCTCGGTTTATCTGCTCCAGAGCATAACACCTTCCTGACATGGTCATCCCGTGAGCAACTGTGGAATCTATCATATTTCCTTTTCCTTTCTGCTGATACGTCCATGGAACTGTCTTGTATTCTCGACTCTCCTTATTCTTGATGGCAGCAGTGGACTGTTGTTGGTACGTCAGGACCATCAGTGGAGGTTGCAACTGTACAGTAATCAATAGGGTCATTTAGGGTGAAACCCTTGTAGCCTTGACATTCCTAATTGTGACAAAGGTCCCTTTCAGATCATAATCTTCATCTAAAGCGATCATTTTAGCTACTTGATTTCTATATTTCGACAGTGGGTTACGATTCACATTCAGTGGAGCCAGGGTACATTGGATGGCTCCTTTCTTGATCAACGACTCAGTCTCAGTCTTCATCCTGAAGCAGTCCACGATATCATGGTCAGGTACACCTGAATAGTAGGCACATCGTTTGGTTGCATCAAAGTATTTGGAAGTTTGGTCGGGACTTCTCCCTTCCACTAGATATATCAAACCGGCTCACCTCAGCCTTTTAAACAACCGGGCTAATGGTTCAGCAATCGGGATGTAGTTTTTGGGGTTTCTTTCTTCAAAGTATGGGTGTTGCCGGGGTGCATTGGTGTCACTCCCCGTTTTCTTGCGCAAGCGGGCTTTGACGAGTGACTACTCTTTTAAAGGAGGAATTGAAGGAGAAGAGTCACCACCTAATAATTTTTAAAGTGCGTTAGGGCACCTATTTGCGAATACCTCTGTTTGACTAGTCTGTGTCACAAAAGATCGGGTAAGGGCTCAAGTTACTTCAAACAGAAGGTGTTAGGCACTCTTCAAGGTCCACAACCATGGGTCCCGGCCGAATTTTGAACTATGTGGATTATGTGATTAGTCTAGGTGATCAAAAGAACAAAGGGAAATATAGAAGTCAAAGAGTCTTATCTTAACACATGAGAATTGGTACAAATCCTTAATGATTAGAAGGATANGATATATCAAATCGGCTCACCTCAACCTTTCAAACAACTGGGCTAATGGTTCAGCAATCGGGATGTAGTTTTTGGGGTTTCTTTCTTCAAAGTATGGGTGTTGCCGGGGTGCATTGGTGTCACTCCCCGTTTTCTTGCGCAAGCGGGCTTTGACGAGTGACTACTCTTTTAAAGGAGGAATTGAAGGAGAAGAGTCACCACCTAATAATTTTTAAAGTGCGTTAGGGCACCTATTTGCGAATACCTCTGTTTGACTAGTCTGTGTCACAAAAGATCGGGTAAGGGCTCAAGTTACTTCAAACAGAAGGTGTTAGGCACTCTTCAAGGTCCACAACCATGGGTCCCGGCCGAATTTTGAACTATGTGGATTATGTGATTAGTCTAGGTGATCAAAAGAACAAAGGGAAATATAGAAGTCAAAGAGTCTTATCTTAACACATGAGAATTGGTACAAATCCTTAATGATTAGAAGGATACAACTACATTGGTCTATGTTAAATGACTAAGTGTAGATAACCAGCATATAAACAAAGAGGGGGGGAGGTCCTAAGTTTTTTAGCCTAAAGGATCACCCCTTGCAACATAAATAATACTTTGCAACTACCTTAAGGTAGGGGTTGCTCATATTATTCAGCAGGCAAAGACTATCATCTCTTGCTACACAATTACTATGTTGAACTTGTTACTTAAATGGGCTCTAATTCAATTCTAAATTGTATCCTAAGTGTGCATTACCTGTCCCATGCATATGGTCCAGGAGGATTTGGACCGCTATTCGGGTGGTTATAGACTTCACCTAGGCTGCTCATAATGATAAAACTAATCACGCATTCAAAACAAGTAGGACTACACATTATAGCAAAGAGAGGATCATGTTAGCCTCCGCACGTAGCAACAAAGCAAGCGAACGAGTTCCAAGATACATAGTAGACCATTTCAGGATTAAGAAGTATTTGAGTCGTTAAGTCTTATAGGCATGATTTCTATACGATTCTAATTTCAAGTCGTACAGGCAGTGCTATTGTTCAAAATTAACTAATTTGCAGATTACAGGTGTTATAAAACCAATAGATATGATTTCTAATTTGTTTGAGCAACGGGCAGTGAGAGCTATTAGAAAACTTGGCATTACCAACGTTTGATTCTATAGACATGCTCTCTAGGCATGTAACAATATACTATAGACAAGATATCTTATGGTTGGTATTTGAACTCGATTTTGTCGTACTTATCCTATAGGCATGCTATCTAGGTGGCAGTATAATAAAATAGTAGAAGCAGCTGATTAATTAATTTGTTAAAACCCATTTAGTAATGGTATCTAGATGAACGTTAACAAAGGTATGTATGATTACAACCCTATAGGCATGCTATCTAATAATCATATAGAAGTAGACATGAGAACAGGTAAAATATTTAGTCAAACAATCATGCTATTGAATAATGTACAAGTATTAAGCTAGTTAAGTGGAGTGTGTGATTTCCTCTAGGCATGGTTTCTATGTGTGTACAAAAATAAAGCATGTCGAATAAAGTAGCAAACAAAGTAGGTAGGTCATATAGGTATGTTCTATACCCGTTTATGCGAGAATTAGGAGACCCCAACCCTTTTCACTAATCTCCGCATCGTGTTTTTACAAATTATTATAGGCCCTATTGAATAATTACATGTACAAAATATGAATACATAATAACCCAGTAATAATTGGGCCTTTCGATAGGTTTAAAATTCTATATGGACTGCAGGCCCAGAGTCCAAGTGCAAAAAGTGTTCTTCGTTCTTCCCATTCCAAAGCAGGCCCAACATACTAGGACCAGATGAATAATTTCTTACCCAAAAGATGTTAAGCTTAGCTATATAGATGACACTACACACAGCGTTAATTGAACAGCTTTGAAAATTAAAACACTCAGTCCTTAAGTTGTGACCAACAACACCTCTAACCAAGACATATAGATAAGGTCATATAAACACTTATGCAGCAAGGTTAGTGGTTGTAA